>NW_023591396.1:0-19894 GCF_014843425.1 Jatropha curcas | reverse complement strand
TTATATTAGTAGTCTATCGGTTCTGGGCCGAGAGGAATCAGACCCAGTTGGCGCTTGGAGGGAGTTGCCAATGGAGCCCAGCCGTGCTGCTCCTGAATACACCGAGAGAGACCAAGGTGCGCGTGCTCGGTCCCCTTCCTTCTACATCATATCGTCCCAGCTGCTATGCACCTCCAGAATAAGGGAGACCGGCAGTCTAGCATGTCTTGATGGTATTTGAGTCAGGTCGGGTCTCTTCAGGACGAGCCATTCTAGCTTTTGGGCTCATCTCTATCCGGTCTGGAGGGTCTGAGACCCGTGTAGCGGTGAGTCAAACTGCGTGTTTAATCCAGCCTTCTCGAGGTAACAATCTCCTTCATACTCTTCACCTTCTTTCAATTTGTCACTCTCAACTGTTTCAACAAACTGATATCATTTCTTTCTCTATTGCAGGTATGGTACATATCCGGGATAACCGTATCTAACCTGGGGGTCCGAGTGGTGACACTCCTCCAGGAGTCTAGGCGGTTGCCTTATTACCTGGCCCTTGCACCATACTTATGCCAGTGGCGAGATCTCCGAGTACTAGAGTGGAGTCCTTAAACCTAAATGCTATTACAATATTAATTTGTGTTCTTTTCTTAACAAACCAGGGTAGCTGTCCGATGTGAGTAAAAAATGAAAAAATCTGAAGAACTTAACTTTAGTTTTGCCTCTCTCTTTTTTATATGTATAACATCACTATAATTCATTCTTTTGCAAGGCTGTTTCCTAGACTCCATGGGACTGTGATGCTTGGGAGGCGCCAAAGCCCGGAGCCGGGGAGGTGGCAGAGCTGCATCTACCCGCATCAGAGGGCTACTGATGCGAGGTACTGGGTCTTAAGAAAAGAAAGAGTCGAAGTACTCCTCGAGAGAGGGTTTACGACAACTCAAGTGGCGTCCAGCACAAACGATGGTGCCTCATGCCTCCTCCTCGTCGAGCATGTGTCTTCCTGGAGGGCATGACCCGGGAGAAATCTGGAGGTGGAGCATATGGGCTTTCTACAAGTGAGACGATTTTCTAATCCGCTGCGAGGGTTTCCTAAGCTATTCTCCTCTCGAGATCAGGCCGGCTTCCTGAAAGATCCTCGAGGCGAGCCGAGGGTGACCTTTCTGATCTTTAAGCTCTAATTCCTTTCATCCCATTTTAATCCACAATGATTTCCAACCACTGATATACATGACTTTCTCTGATGGACTCAATGTCAGGTAGCAGAAGAAACGCACAAGACTTCCGCAGAGCTCACATACAGGCTGAGGCGGCAGCTGAGGCGGCAAGGCGAGGCAAGGGCTCGGTTACTCCGGCTGACCGGAATATGGGAAATAGTGCCTGGGGTGACATCCCCCTTTTCCACTGTTGGTGTGAGTGTGCTGTGATACTGGTCTATGCCTGGGATCGGGGCATCATTCATTCTGCTGATCTCGGCAGGCTCCTCCTCACAGTGGCAAGCTGAACCACTAAGCACACTACACAGGTGAAGTTGTAAAATGACCTATTAAATGAATAGTAAGAGCACTTTATCCTGGAAAGCTTTTTTTAATGTATTTTGTCTTAGACAGATACAGAACCCAGAGCTGAGCAGAGGAGCTGATGCCAGGTCGTTTTTGGGGTTGTGCTCAGTTCTCTTCAAATCTCGGCTCTAAACTCCGAAAAGACGTCATGAGCTGGTATAGAATCTTACACACATTTACCTATTTTGTGCTCTTATTTTTTTTCGTAACTTTCCTTACATATGTCTGCTTTCAGGATTTGGAGAAACTGGTGTGAGACTACGTTATGCAACTCAGTTCTCGCCAGCTCCTCAGTCCTGTGGAGCCCGACTCTACAGGCGAAGAGTGACCAACTTCGGAATGAGAATTGGAGGTAGATGGGATCCAAACCTTGAATCTTCAGACGAGAAACGACCTGACGGCTCATTCCGAACGAACGCACCACATGCTCCCTCCACCTCTTTAGGCAGCTGCTGGTCCGAACCGTATGAGCAGGCTAGATAGCCCTATCCTGGGTGCTCCACCCAATTATATGGAACACAAACAGATTTTAGGAAACATTATAGCTTTAAGTTTTTCTTTTGTGCGTGTACAAAATTATGCCTAGATTGTCCTGCCTATAGCGATAATTCATTAAAATACTTTTCACAACTATATGAAATATAATTTACTGTAGGTTGCGAGGAGTGTGTTATATGTAACAAACTGTGAACATCTTATTATCAAATACTGAGAAGAACTAAAAGACACAAAACACACAGGAAACACAACACCAAAAGAATCTGGTTGTCCCATTCTATTCGTGCAAATATATGTCGTGATGCGACAATTTGTTTAAGTCGAGGATCAATAAAATGATGTATATTATAAATAAATAAAAATAAGAAGAAATGAAAATTAATGAACTTAAAAATGAATCGACAAAAAATTATTTCGAATGAGAAGTCGGACGGAGATACTTACCTGACAGAGCGAGTTAAAATGGCCTCATAACAATGAAACCTTCTGATGTGTACTCCAGAACCGTAACTTGCTTATTGTATTTAATGCGGGATTTAAGTGCTCAGCGCGCAACCATCCACATCTGGAAACGAGGCATACATGAGATACCTTTACCAACTACCTATTGTACATGAGAATATACAAGGACGAGTAATGTGCTCTTTCAATTGGTCCCTGTACACTTCCAGTAAAAAAAATGGAAAGCTTCTCTATACCATCTCCTTCACTTGCCAGCATTCAAATCAAATTACACTTTCTATAGATAACCCTTTTCATGGCTCAGAAACAAATCTCATCCCTCTTAGTCCAATGCGGCATTCCTTGACGACTTATTTGGCAGTTCCTCTTATGAACCATGCTTCGTGTTGGGTTGAATATTTCAAAGACTTAAACCAACACCGACCATGGCTTCTGTGGTCTTGGCTTGTACCATATTCATCCTAAACACCATTGAAGTTTTGCCGGTTTGTAACCGACTCCGTAGAAGGCAAAACTCCGGACCATAAATGAGGAAATGTGTGCCGTGATGGGTCACACTCCTGAACAAGATGAATACTCCGCTTTGCCCCCAGCCCTAGGTATGCTTCTGGCTGAGATTGCCGGCCTGTGTCCGGTTTACCTTCCCGATGGTGCATAAAACACGATCAAGGCCTTCCTTGTGAGCCTTTCCTGAGTAAGGGTTTCTGTCCGCGTGAATCTAGATTCCTCTGGATTGAGCGTGCTGTCTGCGGTAAATGGTTATGCATGAAGGAATCGCCAATCCTGGGAGATTGGGCAGATTTCCGACTTCTGACCGTTTCGTTGACATGAAATGTATTCAATTCATAACAGTCTTCATGATGATCATGGAGAGAACAATGTGTTGGGTAAGGGAGATTGCCTTATACACATTTTTACAACTTTCAATCATTTTCATTCATCGGATTGTTCCATATTGTTGCTGCAAGCCCTAGGGCGTCATAGGATGCTAGTTTTAAGCTTGATTTCTTCCAGTTCCAGCTCGTTTGATTCACCTATGGCCCTGCCTTTAATTCAAAAGGTCTCGGACTCAAGGATGAATGCGACTTCGGAGATTAATACCCCTACAATCAGTGGACCTTGTCCTTGGTGAGTATTCAGCTAGTTACACTAAACCTAGAGTATGGACTCTTTAACTTATGTTTGTTAAATATGCCAGTTAGCCATACCATAGGTCCTAATTTTCCCAAACAGAGACAGCCCGTGCAATAAGGTATTGATACAGCGTCTTCCCAGAATCCATAACTTTGAAAGTGCTGATAACGTCGCATCTGTTGACCAATTTGGCTAACCGTTGGCCAAAATCGAAACACTAGGTATTTGGATGAGGGAATAATGCAGGCCTTTGACACCTGCCTATTGTCAACTGGTTCTTTACCCCATGAGATGGAGTTCATGTTTCTAAGTGAAGGTTGGCCTTCTTGCTTGACTAAGCCCCACCACATAAACTGTTGTTATTGTTGCACATATATTTTGTCTTTTCTAAAAGTGCCTTAGAATACGTGTGAGCTTTTATTAGACGTATCCGTTCATCCCAGATGCCTGATTACCTTTAAATAAATTCTTTTAGCGTGTGCTGCACACATGAGATGCAAACAAAGACAAAACAAAACCTTTTTTCTTTCTCGAAATCATTTGTTGCGTTAGTTATTTGGCGCTGTCGCGTGCCCCCCTAGTATAAAGTGGCCAAAGGCTTCATAAAAAGAATCGAATTATTTTAAGTAAAAAATGGCATTAAGCTTACGCTTGAAGGATACCAACAAAAGAGGGGAATGAACTATTTATACCTGCACCAAATCAAATATATATATAAATAACAAATGTACACTTCTCTTTATTGTATGCATGTACCATATTGAACTAAAGAAGTATATTGGTTTATATTGATCTTTCCAGGGAATCGCTGAGAAAATGGGTGCTCAAATCGCTTCTGACCAATGTCTTAAAAAATTCATTGTTTAGCAGGGACTCAACAGCCAGAACGCTTAAAACCAAAATGATTCGATCTTTAAAATCAAATAAGCAGGAGGAAGGTCTTGCATTCTTTGACCATAAACCCCAAAACAAAAATAAGAAAATTTTGAAACACAAATTCCTTTATTTAATCTACTCTTTTTCAAACATCATACAGAAGTAGTGAAATCATTTATTTTAATACAATGGTCATTTGATAACTACTCGACTTCCTATTCTCCTTCAATTCAAGTTAATGGAATTGAGCAACCAATCACAAATCTGTCACCGAACGCATGGCCATAGATTCGCGGTTTTAAATAAACCATGCGTCGATCCTAAACTTTTGTCTTATTATGATTATTTTGTCATGCTCTAAACTTTGCTTAGGACCCCTTTAGGAGTATTTCACTAGTCGAGAAACTTAAATAGTGCGTGCCTAATGCGCCCTTTTCGGGTTTTCACTTAGCTGATTTTTTTTTATCGGAAATCATCCATTTCACGCAGATAAAAGATCTTTTTCATTTGGTCGCTGAATTTACAATTCGGTTCATAGCTTCCCTTCCAATGGGACTAATTTCAGCTCACCTTTAGCCAGTAGCTCTCTGATATCTCTGAACGGTCCATGCCCACAGATGGAGGTTTAAATTTCCCACCAGGATGATCTGAGCAGGCTTCATGATCAATAATCTGATCAGTACCAAATCTTCTTCTTTAAGCCCGTTGGATGTTACCCGTTTGTTGTAGAAAACGGCAATCCTACTTTTCTCATCTGGATCTAGAATCGAGCATTCAGTCTTCTTCCATCTTAAGAGTGCTAGTCTTCATACCTTTTACTTGACCCATTCTTCCTCGGTCAGACCAACTTCTACAAAACCTGAGAACTTCTTTTTCGAGTCATCGGATAACACTGCCTCCATTCCATATACAAGTCGAAAGAGAGCTCCATTTACTGATTTGAAGTAGACGATGCCCCCAAAGCACGAAGGAAGTCCAGCCCTCAGCCCAGCTTCTATACCTTTCGCACATCTTTGCCAAGATTCTTTTGATCTCCTTATTTGTGGCTTCTACTGCACCATTAGCCTGTGGGCGATAAGGAGAAGAATGGTGATGCTCAACCTTGTATCTATAAAGCAATTGGACAACTTCTGCTTGAAAATGAGAACCATTATCTGTAACTATGTGATGGGGAATTCCATAGCGACAGAAAATGTTCTGTTCAATAAACTTTGCCACATGCTTGGCAGTTAAAATTCTGTAAGATTGAGCCTCGATCCATCTAGAGAAGTAGTCGACTGCCACTAATATATACTGATGGCCATTCGATGTTGCTGGCATGATTTTTCCGATAATATCTATGCCCCATGCAGAAAAAGGCTAAGACGGAGCTGTCGGATGGAGTTCAACAGCAGGTAAGTGGCTTTTATTATCATGATATTGGCAAGCTTTGCAATGATGCACATAATGAACACAATCACCTTCCATCTGCATCCAGAAATAACTTGCCTCATTCGATATTTTTGATTACTAGGCATCAATGACCGCTTAAGATGAAGTAACGCAAACTCCTTTCATGTACTTTTCCTCATATATATTCTTCTCCCGCTTTACTCCTACTCACGTATTTCTCAGTGCATTTCATCCCAAGCTCTTTCTATCTTCTATAGAGTTCACCATCGGCTAGAACATACTTCAAAGCCATTTTTCTGAGAACTGCACGATCTTCTTTTGTCGCATCATCAGAAAAAGTACCGTCTTTCATATACCTTAGAATATCCGTAAACCATGGTTCTTCCTCCGACCCCACCTCGTTCACAAAATGTTCTTGATAGCACGGGATATTGACCGCGGTAATGATAAATGGCTTTTTCGGAACTTTACCCAAATCCTGCCAAGCCGATGCTAAGTTTGCCAAGGCATCTGGAATTTTGTTATAGGTTCTTCCTATGTGAGTGAAAGTGATCTTATCGAAAACGAATAATGCCTGCCATTCTAAATTAAGTTACTCGACATATAGGGCTCCATGTCTTTCCCTCCTCTATATTCTCATCTCCTCGTTTGTATGTCAATAATACAATGAAGTCATCCCTATGTACCTCCTGACCTCTAGCGCCAATGCAGAAGAAGCTTTTCCATTCCCTGGATGTCAACGCGTTACATATTATACACCATATTGTGTTAGTGATCAGGGAAAAACAATCTTAATTGCCGTGTGTGGTACAAACCTCGCCATTAGTGCTTCTATTATACAATACCCAGCCCCGGCTCGGTTATCTGTTTGGATGATCCATTCAAAAGCTTCAAGCTCCTCTATTTCGACACACAGCAAGTTGTCGTCTAGAAACTCAATTCCACGGTTCGTAATCTGAATTGGAGTTTCGAGCTAGGAACTCTGCCATAGCCCGGACCTTTACGTTTTCTGTTCTTACAAATTTCACACTGGACATCTGGAAATACCACCTTAGACAACTTGTACCTATACTAGAGTAGACGTTCTCTGCAATATACTTCAGAGGATCAATTTTGGAGACGAAAGTGGAACCCTATAAGAAATCAAAGTAAGACACATCAATCTTTCTTTATCGACCATCATCTACTGCCATACATGTTTCTCCACTCATGTTGTCTTCTCTTCAATAGGCAAGCAGCTTCTTGCTAATGTAGTAAATTTGCCTTTCTACTCAGCGGCGTCCGCTGTACCATATTGCTCCAACTCCTGCATCTTCTATAGATAGATACAAGATTAGAGGTTCTCCTTGGTGTTTGGTGAACTAAGCAACCGATGGTATTTATTCAGGTATTTTTTTTTACTGTGAGTCAAATCAAAGGCTTTCTGGCAGTCCTTATTCCATTTAACTGGCTGATTCTTCTTAAGTAGCTTGAAAATCGGAGCACAAGTGATGGATAGCCTAGAAATAAACCTGCCGATATACTGAATTTTACCCAAGAAGCTCCTCACCTGACGTTCTATTTTTGGCGGTTCCATATCTTGAATGGCTTTTATTTTGTCCGGGTCGACCTCAATCCCATTAGGTCCTATAAAAAAACCTAATAGTTTCCCTTTTGTTACTCCGAACACGCACTTTTTGGGATTGAGTCTTAAGTTGTACTGCTTAACCCATGCAAAGAACTTTTCTAGCATCTCCGCGTGCTCTTCCTATGTTCTTGTCATGATCACCATGATCATCCATATCAGAGTCGACATCATAACTTCTATTCCTTTATTGATCATAAATCATGGAAAATAACGTCGAGCCATTCATCTGGTATTGTTGCCCCTGCGTATCTTTTCATGACAAATGCATTACTTCGTTATATAATTAGCCCAAAAAGGTTCCGAAATCCGTGGTGAAGGCGGTTTTGTGCTTGTCCACATAAGGCCATCGGTAATTTGATAATCCTTGTAAGAACATCCAGATCGCCAAAGTGAGATAGAATAAGCAACTATTCTGCAGTCTCGACGATCGATCCAAAAACATCTATGCTGCGAAGTGGAAGTTCATCCTAGGCGAGGCTTTGTTTCAAGTGGGAAGTCATCCTTAGGCGAGGCTTTGTTCAAGTCCCTGTAGTCGACACAGACCCTTATCCTCCCATCTTTCTTCAGCACTGGGACTATGTTGGCCAACCATTCCGGATAGTGTACTACTTCCAAGAATCCTGAATCCAACTGTTTCTGAACCTCGGCCTTGATCTTCTCCTGCTATTCTAGCCTGACCCGTCTCCTTTTCTGTTTTATCGGCTTAACACTTGGATCAGTAGGAATGAAGTGCTCTGCTATTGATCTGTCGATTCCTGACATGTCCGCGTAGCTCCAGACAAATACCTCTGAATTTCTTATTCTTTTGATACATTTCTTGGAAGGGTCCTGTCTAAGTTAGGGATTTAAAGTCTGATCCGATTTTCGATTAATTAGGATCTTCAGTGGTTGGCTTAAGTTAAATGCAAAATGATTGCAATGCATTTATATCAATATGCGCGTTGGTGATGTTAATCAATGCATTTGAACGTGGACAATCAGGAAAACAAGAAAACCAAATAGTCAAAGTTCACTTCCATTGATTGAAATAAAAGAGGAAAACCGTTCCATATTGTTCTTCAAAAACAAACATCAGAAAACAAAATACAGGATTAAATTTGCCTGCCTCAATAACATTCATTACAAGGTGTTCTTTATTGCCGGACCGCACTTCATCCGCATCTGCTCCTCTTCTTCTTCGGGGTAGCTTTCGCTTTCTCTTCTGCCAGGCTTCATCTTCTATACCTTCGCTCTCTGGCCTCTTCGGCGTCTTCAGCAAGCTATACCGACTGGGAGGATCCGCTGCCTTGGCCTTTTTGTCTTGCGCTTAGCTTGGAGGCTTCATTCGCCAATCCCCAAAAAAGTCTCTTCAAAAACTCGGATATTCTTCCTTCGAGCCACTCAGATATCAGGCTTGCTGTGTTCATACCCACGCATTAAACTAGTTTCCCTCAACGCAAGAGCTGTTCCAAGAAAAGGTTCGCGGCGACATTGATCAACTTCTCCTTCATCGTCTAGTCATGAATATCTCCAAGCGGGTAGGTCTTCCCCTATCTTGAAATTTCCGTCTCGGCTATGGTGGAACAAAGAAGATATGATTCAGATTTGTGACCCTCTAAACTGGGATCGGATCTCATACCTTCTGTCTCTAGTTCTCAGAATATCCCTAGCCCCCGATCTGTCTTGTTGGTTCCCAAATGCCGATGATTAAGGCTCAAACCTTCCTATGCAGCTGCCGGGCCCTAACCCTTTCCATACTTGCCAATGCATCTTCATTCATCATTTTTCCTTTGCAAAAAGGACTGCACTTCTATTCACTTGCACTGCTTGACTCTCAGTGGCATAGGCGCATCAAATTTACTGCCACCTGAAAACCCGCCGATAACAGTACGCCCAACTCTACAAGCCTTCCACTCTTGCCACATTCAGATCCTCTGCGCGTTAACTGTCACCACATCCGTACCCCATGGGCATTTTTACTTTCTGTTGCAGGGTGGGCGGAACCTTGCAACCTAAAGGATTGGACCAGGGCCTTCCAACAAAAGAGCATAGTTGGCTAAGATTGTCAAAGCAAACATACCACGTCTACCCAGCTTTCTACGGCCCCCGTGGAGCATCTTTGCTTTTAAAAAGTTCCTTTTGCATTCACGCGATTGGTGTTGTCATAAGCTTTTGCCCACTCATATTGATGCGTTCAAGTTCTGAACTCTTCGAATTTTAACTTGGATAGCATCTTCAATGGGGCATACGCACAGGGTGCTGATCCGTTTATCCCACCATCCCATTCGTATCACGTCCATTGCCGGCCAATCTAGTATGTACAATGGTTACATGTGGTTTCTTCTTCCGGTGGAGGGTCCGAGTCAAAGAATGACTTCGCATATTACTATGCTGTAGCACGTTGATTCATATTCAACACTCTGAATCCGAGCGGGCACTTCTGACAAAAGTCCATGGCTTTCTAGTAAAGCTTCTCTATGTTCCTTGGATGCTATCAGGCAAATCCCATAAAGTGAAATATCTGCTCTCTCTTGCAAATTGACTTCAGTACTGATGAATGGCGGTCACACCAACTGCGTATGCCCTATTTCTGACTGCTTTCACCTACCTCGATAGTCTTTTTTCGTACTTTCACTACCTCCTCCTCTTTTCTTCTCTTCCTTTTTGGCTCTTCTCCGCCTTTCCTGCTGTTGTTTTCTTCTTCGTTCCATTCAGCAGGCAACTCTCTTTTCCCTTAGCCTGCACACTGCTATCGGGATTGTATACTCGCCCACTGGCGGAGTTAAGCTCTGGACGCCTACCTCGTTCCGTCCTCTTCACTGCTATTAATACCATATGCTCTTCTTGATCATCTAAGCTATCTTTTGGATTGCGAGCTTGGAGTGCTCGTCCTCATCTTCGGGCACATCGCCCCACCTTCACCGTGATGCTCTTTTCAATTTCTATTTTACAGGCTATTTCCTTCTTCTTCATCCACTGATGCTTGAATCATCCCAAATGATTTCAACATTGGATATCCCGCTCTTCCCATTCTAGCCTCGGCTAAGCACCACTTTCTTCTGCAATCCACTTCCTATTGCGTTGATTTGATCCACCCGACTGAGTCTTACAGGGACGATGGTCTGTACTGATATTGGGGAAGCGGATTGTTCTTAGTGGCTGGGGGCTTTTTCCTCTCCGAGAGGCTTGGTATTTCCCGCTATCAATCAGGATCTGGATATCGCTGCCTTAATTTGACATTCATTAGTCGAATGCCCCTTGCACTGATGGTAATCACAGTTTTTCTGGTTCCATATACCATCCCCACGCCACAGAGCTTAGCGCGAATCAACTGGCAGCTTTGAAAGTACTCCATTTTAATACCATTGATCTCAAACCACGTACTCAAGGGTCTTTCCCAAATCGGTGAACTCTCTTTCTGGCTCTTCATTTAACTGCCCCCCACTGTATTACTGCTCCCTGATTGCGTTTTCTTGATTGCTACTTCCGGGCGATTTCGGTCACGCATAGGTAAATTTTCGATAGTTGCCAAACCCCCCCCCCCCCTCTGTTCTTCTTCTTTCCCTCTTGTATAGCTCCTCTATGTTTCAAAACCAGCCTTTGAACTAGAGCAAAATCAGTAAGGGGTTCGGTCAACATTCTCTCCTTAAAGCAAGGGGCAACAAACCTCTTGCTTGAAAATTCGGATCACTGCTTAATCCTGCTCGGGCCTTGTTCTGAAACCCTATATAGCTTTGTTCTCCGATCTTCGTAATTAGTAGTCAGAAAGCTTTGCATCCTTCCTTGTCTTCAGGCTCTCCAAATCACGCAACAGAACTTCGTCGACTCTCATCGGTCTTGAAAATGATTAGAGAAAAAGCGGTCTGTAGTTTGATCCAATTCTTTCTAAATCTCCTAGGACCATCGATACCACTTCGATATTCCTTATTTATGGTAATTTTTGCGGGAAGGCTCGCCAAACATCTTCTCGTTGTAACCGCGCATCTGAGAGACTCGAGCGAATTTTCAGATAGATGAGAACGGGGTATGATCATTGTCTCCTTACGAATGTGGTATGCTTGAATGTTTTTTAATGGAAGTTGGACTAGTCGGAGTGCCAAACATACTCAGTTATGTGAAAGTGGGTCGACCGGATCCTTTTCCTTCACTACAGACATTTTGTCGGACCTTGTCTGTTCAGGCTCCCGCAAGTTGCTTGATTTTTACATCGTTCTCAACAGGCGACAGTGTTTCCCAACAGAAGAGCCTTTAATTGTTTGAGCAAGGTTCTGGAATTTGCCTTCTTCAATCGCAGGTTGACTGCTTGCAGGCGGGAGGATTTTGATTTTAGGCCCGTATCTTGGGCTAGAGCAGCGACTACAATCTGAGCAATGCGTTCTTACTCTTGATGCTATGAGGAAAATCCAGACTCATTCTCCATTATCATCTGCATTTCTACTGGATCTGAATGCGGAATTATTGAATCTGATAACTTGAATGACTTCACTTGAATTGACTGGAATTAAATTCGGGGATTGGGGTATGTTCGGACGTAGATGCGAAACAGGACGCGTTCCAATTCTCGAATCGTTTCCCGGGAAGGATCAATTCTAGCAAAAAAATCTGAGTTAAAGAAGGTCCTGTATGTATGCATGTGAAAATGAAAGCACATAGGATGAAAATGAATTCTAATGTGCTTTAACCGCATGAAATAGATCTTTCAATTTTGGACAACTGGACCAAAATTCGGAGTGAATAAATATATCCATAACTTATTTCTATATTGAACATTTCGGACCATTATTGTCGTTCGACCGTTCCTTTGGATTTACAGTCGACTATTTCTTCTCGAATTCCCTAACTTTTGCCTCGGAATGAAAAGAATTTTTCGAGGCGAGATTTATTTTTGCTTTGTGTACTTTTTTTGTATCCTTACTTTTCGCCTGGTGGGACATAGACCCCAAGAGGATTTCATTATTTGTTACAAAAAATTTTATAATCTCTTCACTTGTTTTCAAATAATTTGAGAATGTAAAAATTACAAGAATCGCAAACCCCTTATTCTCCCTTTTCTTTGGGTTTGTATCGCTATAAGTATTGCATAGTTTTATTTTCAAAACGGATTGAGGCAGTCTAAGGACCAAGGTCAAATGTCATACTGACCATAGTCGTTATTATGCATGGCTGAAAAAGAAAATGTACAATTGATGCATGAATTGCCACAACATATTGTTACAAGTTATTCATATAGGAACGGGACGGTCTGGGGAAATGAATGCCTTCCAACCTTATTTCTCCCACACACTATTTCTCCCACCACACGGATCCATTGGTATAAATTTCGACCATTTGTTTCTAGAATGGTCTAAATCTCGACCAACCAACAGGGGTTTTGAGATTGAGCGTATTCAACTACTCAGAAAAATGACTGCGCACAAACAACAGCAGATTAGAACCGTGTGGTGTTCCTTAAGAAGTATGCTATGGTTTTTGACATATGCATTGGCTTTGTCTTATGAGGCTTTACAAGTCTGGGTTCACGCAAAAGAGATTCGGCTTTGTTGGGGCCTACTCCGTTTGACGCACTTTGAGGTACTAGGCTTGCGGTTGGTTATAATGTTCAATTCGCGGATTGGAGTGCACCTAAAACGCAAAGCTTTAGCGTAGATCCACCATCAAACTTAACACCGATAGCCGAGCGGTATATGGTAGAATTGTGTTAGAAGAAAGGATTGCGAGTGATGAATGCAAAAAAAACCCTAAAAGAAAATAAAGCAATTAAGCAAATACGGTTGATAACATTTTTCCATCGGCTTTTCTAACCAATTTTATGTAGAAAAGTAGGCTTTTTAGGTCAGATTCCTAATGCAACCACTAAATTATTAAAAAATAACCGGGATTAATCGGTGCAAAAATTCCCAGGTGAAAGTCGCCCAAATGGTTTTAGTTCAAAATCCCCCCGGAGGATCGGAAAAACATTCATTTTTCGTTTTTGAATTTGGGAAATGTGATTTTTATTAAGAAATGGTTGATAAAACCTTTCTTTATTGCACACGATGCCGCATAAAATTGGTCTTATAAATTATTTTGTCGCCACCATTATTTCGGCAATGGGACCGTTTCCAATTTTCATTTTAAGTTGACTTCATTGTTAACCCAATTTTTTCAAGCTATTATTTTAGAAATCTGGTTCAGACGAACAATGTGGTTCTGGTAAGGATTGGGGTACGCCGGCCCGTGGAAGCCGACGCCGGAAATCGGCCCTTTTAACTACATTTTAATTGATTTTATTTAGAAACCAAATATTTATCAACCCAACCCGGATAAACGCGGAATCCGCTAGTGGAAATATTATTTTATAAGTTTTCTGTTGACTCCATACCTATAAGAGCAAACAGTCAGTCGACCGGAATAACTCCATCGTACGATCGCGCGAAACCTACCTTCCGTTTCTATGTAAATCCTCAGATGTATTGATCTGGTATTATACATTATACAATTTATCAAGGCATGTGTTATGAAATATTGAGTTTTAAAAAAATGAGGTGAAAACCAAAAGATGTCCAGTACCCAACGACCAGTGCCCAGTCGTCACGCGGGGTTCCACCAAGTAAGGATCTTTTGGACATACGCCGGATCAGATAGTATGGCGGCGGCGTGACGCAGCGTGCTGCTGGTCCCAACTTACTGTCAACAGCTTTTACGGTCATTTTGCAAAAGGATGATTTACAACAACTTCAGAAAAGTCCAGATCAAGGGGACTTGGGGCGGCTCCGTTGAGTTCCCGCAAAGATACGGGGACGGCAACACCGTATTAAAAAGATCGATCCCACGAGGAGAGGGAGACGAGTTGAGTCCAAGCGGAAACGAGTCTTGAGTCCCACTTGCTTGGGGCTACTTTTATTCTTTTAATGATTGTTTACAGAAATAGATACAGAGTGAGTATTAAATTTTCTATCTTAAGCAAGGCTACAAGGTTTTAATTAAATTAAAAAGACATGTGTTAGTTTCAAGATACTTAGATAATTAATTTCACAAAGACAAGTTTTTTTTGTCATAAAATAGCGTGTAGTATGAATGGAGATCATGCACAGGCGTATTTTGCTCTTTTTCATATTCAAAAAGCTGTGTTAAATATACAATAAAGGAATTTCTTGAGGTGTGCGAGTGTGGGGGTTATGATATAAATTCCAACTTCTCAGTAGAGGAATTATTAACTTTCTACTATATTTTATTATCTACATATAATAAAATCCTCTATCTTTGTTTACATTTAAAACCTACGTTCTTATTCTTTGATTATTCTCAATAAGACAGATTTTAACTTCAACAGTTAAATAATTGTGAAATTGTGCACTATTTGTAAAATTCAATTCAATTTTAATTAAATCTCTTTGATCTGTTACTAAAACTATTTCCTTTCTTTATGAATATTAAATCTATGTTAACTTTTTATTAAACAAATGACCAAAAGATTTAACTTTAAATGAATTTTTTTTTATCTGAATTACTTACCAATTTAAAAATTTTCTTTTCAGTAGTAATATTATGAATAACAACACTACAACAATATTCTATAAAACAAATAAAATATAATCTTAAACTCAATCCTCCTTACTTCACACCTTATATTAAAACTCTTTTATTTTCTTCACAAATACAAAATAAAATTACTTCATGGGTCCACTTTACTCTAATTTAACCTTCTCTCTCTTTTCCTCCTCCGGTGCATACAATATGAAGGTCACTGTTGGTAAGCATTAGACAAATTAAATAAGTTAAATAAAAAATAGACAACAAACTCCCAAACCCGTCCAAGGGCAGCGTAAGAGTGAGTTCATTCGGGGCAGGACAGAGCTGTACAACTGTTTACCATGTGTCGGTTGTAGGAATTAGATGTCGCGCAAAAGCATACTTGAGGCTCAAAAATGCATCCCTTTTGTTCCAACATTAGGCTCCACTTATTTCCGTCTTTCTTGTATTAAGAAGCGTTTCCATCAGATTAAGTTCTTTTCCACCCTTTGATAACAATACCATCTATATATAATTATATAAAAAGCAACTCCGTTGGAAAATTATCCAGAGTCTTGAAACATAATTTCGTAATAACAAGTCATCTGAATACCTCGACAGGGCAAGGCAGCTCTTGTCTAATACAATTGTAGTCTTATTTATAGTCCACTCCTTTGCAAATTCTTGAGAAGAGTTTCATTTTGGAGAATTCGTTAAAAGATTCTTCATGAAAGGATTTATAAAATAGATAAGTCTTGAATCTGTTTTCATTGCTCTGGTACACAAGGCCATGTTAGAATATTCCTTATATGTTTTGCAAGATTGGGTTTGTTGAGCGGCTAATTAATGGATTCCAAGTGTTGTCTTAGCAACAAGTAAGGCTTCGTCTAAAACGTTGCTTCTCCATGCACGCTCAAGAAACTAGCTTCATATTAAGCTAAGGAGAACCTTTTAAATCGTTGGTGATGTTTTCTTGAACTCTCCATTGTTGTCTTTGAACTGTTAAACACATCTAGTTCATAATATAAAATATTTCAAAATTAAATATTTCTGTCTATACATAAACAATAAAATAGAATCTCTAAGATCCAATAAATTTCATGAACGGAGGACTCCTTACGACCAGGACATTTTATGTCCATGCTCTGCCTCAGAAACACGAAATAAAATGGCCAAAAGTTGAAAGGTCATAGTCATTGTCGCTCAAAGATTAGGGGAATATGAATTGAAAATATGATGTATTGCTTTTCTCAGAATCTCGGTCTCGAAGTGATTAAGGGATCTAACAAGCTGCATAGCAAATGATTGAGTTTCGATATTCTTCTCTACGTCTTTTTTAGATTGCATTAACATATCATGGGCAAATCAAACAACATCTGTTCTAAATTTTTTATTTAATTCATCTAGAGAATTATTAATTAACTTTTAGATATTGTCTATTTATGGCAATTTACTTATAAAATCAAAAGTTTTAGGAAAGCAAACTTTTTAAAATAATAAATAACTTGAAACTTACTGCATTGATAAAGAAAAATGAGTCCAAACTAAGTCCTGTTGGGATATCCTCCCAAAGTCCCCACACTCGTAAGAGGAGAAGTGAGACTCCAAAAAATATAATAGGTTCAAACCCAAGCCATTAGTATGAGGCTTTTGGAGGTGCCAAAACAAATGCCGTGAGGGCTTGGCCAAAGCGGACAAATATATACTAATTCGAGAATTTGAATGAGGTACGCTTCTATCAAATGTTTCAAGGCCTGGTTCAGCCGGTCAATAGCCAGTACCGATCCGTTGGAATTATATTTGAAAATTAAATATACCACGAAGACAAGAAAATTACGGACGAGTCCGTTGGGTGCAGTCCAGGCTCGGTAACGTTGCAATTCACGTATAGTACTATTTACGGTACAAGTTAACTATTCTTGTATACGGATTACTATTCACATGTACGGTTTACTTAATCCACTCAAAAGTTTTCATGTGGAAGCCAGGAACGAGTCAAAAAGTCAATCAGGTTTCTAAATGCTAAATTCCACTCTTTTTACTTTACGTAAATTTATCATATATGGCTTAGTATTCACTCAAATAGATTACGCGATCAGCCAGAACGAAGCCAAAATAGACTCAGTCTAAAATGGTCACCAATTAACTTCATATATGGAGAACTCAATTCAATCACCCTGTTTATGTAACCAAATCATTCCCGTGTTGGTTCAAGCAAACAGAGACAAGACTGCAGATGTAAATGGCTTTCAGCTGAAACAAGTTTGTGGTATATCGAACAAATTTGTCGATGATAATGTGTACAACCACATTATGGACAAGCTTGAACAAGCTTATATTGCCTCCAAAATCCCTTTTAGGGCAAACAGACCACTTATTTTTATCGACGGAAACGCTGATGATTTTAAATTACCAAGAGGATTACTCTCACTCGTAGCAGATTCACTGAGTGAAATGCAAGGGCGACCATTCACCAGCTGTCAAATATGGGCATAAAATTTGATGAAAAATCCGTCGGCTTATTGGTGCCTTGCCTCCTTACCAAGGTCTTAGGGAGACTTTGAAGAATATCCAATTACAAACTCTACACCACATAGTGGAAAGTTAGCTGGGAATTGTTAAAAATGCTGTGTTTGAATGAAGAAATTGGAGACGTAAAGCACAGAATCCTGCTTCATCTCAAATTCAGACATTTTTTTAGCAGATGCTAAAAAGAAAATAAACCAGGCCCAGAGGGAGGAGGCCAATCTAGAAGTTCAAATATAAGAGATTAAGACAGGGTAAATCAAACAAGTTTGCCAATACTGTGTGCCATCATTTGTGGGAAGAAGGGCACATTAAAAGGTAATTGTCGGAAGTTCAAAAGTGATCAGGAGAAGATCCAAAGTCAAAGCCAAAGAAAACAGAGAGCAGTGATGATGAAGCTAAAAATGTCATGCTGAGTTTCCAGACTTGTTCATTTGAAGACACTATCCAATCTTGCAAACCCAGGAGCCAGTGGTTTAACTTGATTAGTGGGGCTTACAACTTTCACGCAACATCCCCGGAGAGGAGAATTTTTCATACAACACCAGAGAAATTTTCTTTGGCCCGCGCTCAGAGGCTCCCTGGGGATTAAATCCGTGCGCAAAATCTCCCCAGTGAAAAGTCCGTGGCCAAACTGTTTTCGTCAAGGATTCATAGGCTCCGACGGCGGCACAACCGCTGGTGGAAAGTCGTCGGATCGGAATAAAACAGGGATGGACCATCATGTCTCTTCGGGAGACGAGTTAATGTGCGAGTTGAGTATAATGTAGAAGATGTCGTTTGCTTATATTATTTAGAACTCACAGGAACATAGTTTTAGTTATTCTCCGTTTTGTTTGGAGTGTTCAGACAACTTGATGACTCGATAATTTCTGTTGAGCTCCGTTCATGTAAAATAGGTATTAATTTGGAGAATACTCATACAAAAATAGATGTATTTCCATATGTCGGTGCCAGTACCATTAATGGTGACAAGATTCCCAAAGCTGTACGGTGATACATGGGCCAAAGCATTATTTCCCGTGGACGATTTAACTTTGTGATGTCTCCCAGGATGTTTATTTTAAAGCATGACAGTACCAGTGAATTGTGGGTCATTAAACGGGACTAGGCCCACAGAGTGAGAAAGGAATGGACCAACTCTTGAGTTTAAAAACCGAAGCATTGGCTTCTGGTTTGGATAAAGTCCATTTTAGAGAAATGTTTTCTGATTGTATTGAACAAGATAGGCAGGTTCGATTTTAAGTGAGAGCCGAGCTCGCCTATCAAGATATTTTACTTCTGCCTCTCCAATGAAGATTGAAAAAATGTCGTGTTAATGATATCTGTGGTTAGCAATTTTCAGAATCATGTGGTGGAACCATGACGGAGATGTCATTATTGTGGGAAAAGTCTCAGTACTATATCCCTAAAAATATATTATAGTCGGAGTGACTCTCATCTCTGGAAAAGAGCGCCTGTGAAGCTGGGAATTGTGGTACACTGCTGTGAAAGTCTCACAGACTCAAGCTCTTTTCAGATGTTTAGTAATTTTCTAAAACTTGGGTGAGGCGAAGCAACCAGTGAGCGCAAAAAGTGCCCTTTCCAAGCGTGTGGCATGAACAGAATAAGATCATGGTGGAAAATACACTGGGCCATGATTGCTCGTCCAATCATGGAGGGTCTTAATAAGGTCTCCGGTCATTACACATAAATACATAACCTCCAAACGCCGCATTAGATGGTGAGTGTCATGTGAGGCTGAAAGGAGAGGGCCAACATATTGATCAGTATACTATACTCGAAGAGTCAGATCTCACTCCACATCTAGAGCAAAGTGCGCGAAAATAAACGAATCGAATCGCTATATAAGATGTGAAGCTTCTACCACGGTTGTCAGTCATCTATATGCAGATCAACACTGTGATATTAATCGTCCCTTACACAACAAATATACTCCAAAAGTTCACTTCATTGCAATGCATAAAAATAAAATTCCATATCACTGATTACACTCTCCACAACCTCAGCTACTATCCTAAAGTACGACGACTAACTATAGGCAACTCGACAAATTGTGTAATCCAATACAAAGACAAAGGCCATCATCGCTTCTTGCCTTATGGTTTAAAGGGCGAGCCACAAACGCATGATTCATATATAATTAACATAAATAATAAATTCTAAATTCTAAAAATCTCATAATCACCAATAAAATTTAATTGACTGGATTTGATTATACACAATTTGCCATTTATTGAATCATTTCCGGATTAGAGATAAAAAAATTCTATATAGTGACATGAAAATTAAATAAGTAAGAAAAAGTATTATTGGAAACTTTAAAAAGACAGTCACGTCGACGTAGCTGTCTATGAAAGAACAGTCGCCGTTACGA
>NW_023591395.1:0-76932 GCF_014843425.1 Jatropha curcas | reverse complement strand
GCAATAAGATTTTCATGTCATTGTTGAAAAATTCAACCCTCTTGAATAAAAGTTGTTACTTTTTCCTTCCAGAGTCACAAGAAAGCCAAAAAGATGACTTCTGCAGAACAATTGCTTATTTCAAACACAATTTTCCATCACAAGAATCATTACAAATTTAAACGTTCAAATGTCTAATCATGTAATTCTCTCATGTTTCTTTCACTTTATAATATTGCCATTTCATCAGAGGAAGGGAGAGAGAGAAGAAATGAGACTTTATGGATAAAAAAGTAAAGTTTACGAAGTATGTTATTCCACATTGCAAGCCAAGTAGAATAAAATGGATAGATTTTTAAGGGTCTAAAAAATAATAATAATTGCAATATAATGAACTTCAACCTGCCATCACATACTCATTGAGATGTTCATATAAAGTCTCTATAAAGTCGTACACAGAGGCTTTACATGCATGCTAGTCTCTCACGCTCAGAAAGAGGACATACAGAAGTGCGCGCAGTCAAAACAAATGCACAACCCACGGCGCAGAGTAACAGATACACCGACTACACTTGTGGCAGCAGGAAATCATCTAATGATATAAATAAACAAAATGAACTGTTAAAGGAGTATCAAAATACATAATAGTTGACAGAATAAAGACAAACATAAATGTTCCTAAGAGTATTGCAATACGCAAATGCAATCAACTATAGAAGTAACAAAAAGCTATTCCAAAAAAATTTTAAAAATGGTTTCTGCTTTCAGCAGGATGGCTCAAGATAGAATTCTGCAAGTTTCAAACGCCAGAAAAAGAGAATAATTTTATGGCCTGCCAATCATGAAGGCCATTGCTGTAAAATTTTCTTGCAGAGTTAAGGACTACTATGATGCAATGAGTGTCTGTTGTTAGCACAGATAAAGATTAAGGAAAAGAAATTCCCAATGGTAAATTCTCCATCTATAACGTTTATTAGAACTCTTCTGAGAAGGATACAAACAACTGTAGCCTTAGGCCTGAAAATTGGAAATGTAAGCTTTATTCACAAAGTTAATAAATTGAACAAACAAACTATAGAGTCAGTTGAAGGAGAAAACTGACCATTTTGAGACAGCTAGATTCTTACAATGTCAATGTGTTTATACTCTACCATGTCAGACCCTGGAAATAATCAGTCCAAAGGCCTATATACAAACTAATCAACTTAATCCAAAAATTCCAATGACTTACTATTTATGTACTTCACAGTTGTCACAAAAAACAGTGTGGTCAACATCATTATCAGAGTGGACCCTGCAACAGCATCAACTCAAAGTCCCTTGTAACCTAAACTTCCCTTCCCAACAAATATTGCAACAATATTATCGTTCATTCTTCTAATGCACGAAAGCAAACCTTCTCAAGTTGCATCGGCCACTCTTCCCCTAGAATCTGAGGGTTTAGTTCCATTGCAAGCTGAAAATCTAACATAGACACTGAAATGGGCCCACTTGGTCTTTGTAAACATCTCACAGGCCACAACCCATTCAATCGAGATACAGTATGACAATGTCCTTGGCCAGTAAATTTCTTGCCAGATCTTGAACCAGCTAAATCCATACATGGCTTTATCAATCTCTTCAAGTAAACATCCAGGCTGTTATTTAACAAATTGGCACAATCAACAGAGACTTTTACTCCCTCCATCTCCAATTTCTTCTCTAACCTCTTCCTTAAAGAGTTGGTATCCGGTAATCCAAAATTATTTTGGCATGTCTCCATATGATAAGAAGATGCCGGCCGATTACAAAGCACTTTTCGTGCTCCTTTTGTGTTCAATAGGATGCCAAGAGGAGCTCTAACAGGGCTCCTACTATAAATGCTAGGACTTCCAGCAGCTTGATCAACCTCTTCTCCATCTTCCACAGAGCCTGGGGGTCTGCTGCCAAGAGAAAACAGTTCTGTAGCACTCTGTTGTTCTTGATTTTTAGGGACTAAATCTTCAAATGCAATATTGTGACTCTTTCCATGAGGGCCAAGAGGGCTAGGACGATCCCTAAACTTGCGTTCACTAAGAACTGACCTCCCCTTACGAGGGGATTGGAGAAAATCTCTACAGAGGGACTGAATACTACTTTTCTGATACCCATTGGACACTTTTACACCTAAACCACTTTCAGCTTTGCACTCCTTTGGTGGGGGCATCTTCGAGAGATGTGCATTTTTTATAATTGATCTGAGCAGATGATTATGAAGGCGCATGTTTTCCCTCCCTATTGTACCAATGAAGAGTCTATCAAAGTCAGATTTGCTAATTTTAAGAGATAAAAACTTTGTGAGGAGATCAAAGTATTTCTGTGCTTTTAGATGCCCAAGCTTCCTCTCAATCTGCAATTTTATTTCTACTGTATCTATCCGGGAAAAATGCCGAGCTGCAGCCATTTTAGTCTGAAATCTCCTCACTATATCAATCATCAAAATAAAATATTCCAGTTACACAACTCATTACAACAAAAATTGCATGAAAGCTAGTTTCCCAATTAAATAGATAAAAATGAAAAAAATTGTTAGTTTAATTATAATCCAAGACCCTCAATCCATTTGTTTCTAGCAATTCACTACCGCCAAGCAAAGTCAACAGTAGAAGATTAACTAAATTCTAAAACAAAAGAAACAACACCCGTATAGAAATTAATATCCAAACGCGATTTTTAACTTCATTTTGATAATTAATCCTTCAATTCAATCATTTATACACTAAATCAAAAGTCAAGCATCGAATACGAAATCTTCACCACCCAACTTGGCTTTCACATAAAACAAGCAAAGAAAACAACATAACTCGACAAGAATCAAACTTTCCAAAGATATAATGGTAAAATCCAGCTCCACGGAACAACCTACCAAAATTTTCCCGAGAAAAGAAAAAATAGAAAAAAAAACCCAGAAACCCAGCAGAGCAATTCAGACATTAAAAGAAGAAAGCAAATAAATGAAGTAAAGAAGAAGACAAAAGCGAACCTGAATTGAAGAAGTACGCAATTGAATTGAATTTCCTTAAGCCTTCACTGTAGTATTGAATGCAATTCGATGATCAGTAGCTACTTTTTTCGACAAGAGAGATTAGGGCTAGTAAGGAGCGAAAGAAGGAAGGAAACAACGAGGCTTTTCGAAGCTTCTTATTAAGTCATCCGAGTCAATGTGCACGTGCGTTTTGACAAGTGTTAAGAGCTGTTTTGGTGCTTTTTTTTTCTTTGTTTTTCAAAGTTTTGTAAAAATAAAAATAAATAAATATAATATAATATTATACACCTGAAGTCACTGAGTCACTCACTCACATATCCATTTTCTGTTCCCGGAAAGTGAGAGAAAATTATTGGGTCACAACGTGTCTAAAAGTGACATGGACTGCATGTCCGTTGGTTTAACACCTAAATACTAGTCAAATTTTATTCGAAAATGGCTTTTTTGGAAGTGATTGATAGATCATTAACGGGAATGGAAGCATTATTTTTTTATTTAGAAATAAATTATTCCTTCCCATTCCAATTCAACGGTAATAAATACTCATTTTACTTTATTTCATTTTAAACATTCATTTAAGATTTTAAAATTATATTAATTATTATTTTTTCAACTTTACTCATATTAATTAAGTCTGATTTGTTTTTATATTTATATTCAAGAAGAGCAATTTAGACATTATATTACATTCTTTTAGAAAATCAATAAATTTCAGTCATTTTCTTAATCCATGTGAATATAGCAAATATTGCTATTATTAAATTGAGATGTAAGGAGTATTATTCTTTATATTAAAAACATATAAGTCTTATTACCAAATCAATATGTGCAAAAATATTACGGAAATGTCTATATATTCTAAAACCGTGTCAATCAAGTGTACTATAATTAATCTTCTCACTCTCTATTAAATGAGATTCGAGATGATGTCAATTAAATATGATAACAGTAAAAATATATTAATATTTATAAAAAATAATAAAAGTACAAAAAAACAAGAAAAACATTTTTTTTAATAAAAAAGGAAAGCTAAGCTTCAAGAGACATACAAGCATAAAAGAGAGTCAAGGATATATATATAAGAAAGATATATTTTTTAAAGAAAAATCAACCAAAATAAGAAATAAAAGATTAATAAAAAAATAAAGAAAGAAAACGACTAAAGTTTTTCCAACAAATAATATAATTTACATGTTAATTATTATAATTAGTTTAATTATAAAATTATAAAATCAACTGATCGCTGATCTTTGCAGAACCCTAATCTTCCTTTTACCTATAATCAAATTGATTCACTGGAAGAAAAAATGAGGCAAATTTGGTAGTTCTAAGTAATAACCCCAAAATCAAGGCTCAAAAACTTGATTCATTAAACCATGGCAATTCAACAAAGTCTATGCATGCTCTTCTTAACACTTTCTAGGCAACCAAACAGGAAAAAAAGGTGTTACCTGGGCGAGTAATGCAGTGACTTCTCCAAGCAACCGTGATTCCATTTTACTTTTTTTATTTCTCATAATTTTCCCTCATTTCTTTCTATCCTTTTCTGTCAATCGTTGAAACTCGATCCAAATTAATTTATAAATTAAGCAGCCAAGATCACAACTTAGCTATTTGTATGATATCTTATTTTCAGACTGGAGTCTCAAGGATAATCCTTTGAGACAAAAGCTTCCCTCCAATTTGGAGATGAAAAGTTATAAAAATTCGACAGTGAAGAGATTATTTTGCTATATTTATGCATTACAACTTACAAGTTACAGTGGATGCATGATTACTGCCCATTCATGAAAAGAATATATTTTATTGACGAATGAGTAAATATAATTAAAAGAGGAAAAAAATAGCCCGCAAATGAATTTTACCTGCAACATGTAAGAATTTAAAATTTAGAGTTGCTATTATAGAGAGAGCTTTAACTGAATACCGTCCAGCAGGCCCCAGCATAAATATACATATGCAAAATATTGTAGCTGAATTAATTACCCTAGAGAAACAAAAATCGAAGCCGTTGTTTTCTGGGTCCTGAATTAATTTCTTTTATCAGTGCAGGTTTCAAGCATTTCATTGGCTTCTGTGTTATGACTATATATTGTTGGTTAAAGCACTACAATGAACATATTCTTCTCGAACTCCTTTTTAGGATTTTTAGTAAGTTTTATTTAAAAAAAAAAAAAAAAAAAAAAATGTTATGACTATATTATTGTTGGTTAAGCCCACTTACAATGAACATATTCTTCTACGAACTCCCTTTAGATTTTAGTAAAGTTCGTATTTAAAAAAAAAAAAAAAAAAAAAAAAGTAATTACTAAATTAGATATCCAGTTTATACCTCCCCTCTAGACAAGAATTGTAAGCAAAACTTTAATAAAAATTCCACGGCAATTAATAAACCCAAATAATATTAAGTCAAAACAATAAAATATAAAGGAGAAAAAGAAGAAGAAGAAGGGCAAATCTCATTAACATCATCCAAGACAATAAACTAGCGCAGAACCCACTCTGAAATCTCAATAACGTTGCCAAATTAAGTTGGAAATTAACTTAAATAAACCCCAAAAGAATTTAAAATAAGAAAAAGGTTGAATAAAAAGATCAATTAAGCAGAAGCCAAAGGCAGTAGCAAATAACTACATTATGTAAAAAAAAAAAAAAAAAAAAAGAATTCTAATTAGTAAGTTTTGACTCTCTAATACAAGATTTGTGCAAAACTTATAAAATTAGGAATTTAAACCCTAATTGAAGTCAAACTAATTTAAAGGAGAGAAGAAGAAGAAGAAGGCAATCTATTAACATATCCAGACAGATAAACTAGGAGAAACCCACTCTGAAATCTCAATAACGGTTGCCAAATTAAGTTGGAAATTAACTAATAAACCCAAAAGAATTAAAATAAGAAAAAGTTGAATAAAAAGATAATTAAGCAGAAAGCCAAGCAGTAGCAAATACTACATTATGTCCTTTCCAAGTAAGTACAAGGTCTTCTTCTTCTTTCTTTAATCCCCAACCTGCTGCATGTTCAGCAAGCATCGTTTTAACTTCAGAAACTGCATCTTCTCCAAAAGAAACACTTGTAAAATTTGCATTTCTCATTCTTTGAACCCATTTGTTCTTTGGCTCGATCCTTTCTACTCTTCGCAGCCCTTCATAAGCTATCACATTCTCAATCTTCCAACAAATATCAGCTTCATACCATTGCCTTTGCTTACTTCCTCTTGGAAGAAAAGTGTCCACAGTATCATATGGAATCCATAAATAATTAAAAGCTGACCTCAATCTACAAACTAAATTATTCGAAGTAAGATCTGCATCTTCATCTACTAAAACAACAATTGTTGGGTCTAAACTTCGAAGTGATTTAAGAAACATTGTTCGAAAAGAAGAAGCTGAGGTAGAGTCGAAAGGGTAAATATTAGAGTTGTTCATAATAATACCAGAAGAAAGGGTTTCTTCGGGAATGTAATGAAGTAACATATGACAGTTAATAACAAGTGCTTCGTTATAACTTTCTGCGTACACCAAATTCTGCATTACTCGAAGCTGTTCGATTAAAGTAGAAAATCCATCAGAATAACTCGAAGGAACAACTCGAAATTCCAAAATTACGTTTCGGGACCTAGCGAAATTTATCAACTTAGAGCCTAACTCTTGATAAGAAAGATCAAGCATAGGAGGAAATATAATATCTTCATCAATAGGACTAACAACAGTAAGCTTTATCAATGGAGTAACCTCGAAACGACTAGAAATAGCATCGATAAGAGTAGGGATTTGCATGCAATGAGTTAAGCTTAAATCTACAATATGAACAACTGAAAACCCTTCAATAGCTTCTAAAATAGCAGCATTAGCAGCAGTGAAACCGAAACGATGCCATGGAGTTAAATCAACAAAACCAGCAAGTTCAATAACAGAAAATTTATGGGTATTTATAGAAAGATTATTGCAATGAGCATTAGCCATAGCAGCAAGAAGTTTACAAGTACCACTTTTAGCAGCACGTGCAATAAGAGCTTTAAGGAAAGCACAAGTGAGCCTTTGATTAGAGTCACCTTCAGGAGAAGCAATGTTGTTTAAGACCCATAGAATTTGTTGAGCTAAAGTAGCATCATTGCTTTGAATTGCGTTTGCGCAATGAACTAAAAGCTGTTCCATGCAATTTGCGTCTCCTAAACTGCTTAAAGATTTGGAAGAAGGGAAACCAGCTGGCCATGGACGAGCTCTTTGGGTTTGATTTTTGTTCATTGTAGAGATTTGGTGCAAAGGAGGTGGTGGAGTTTCAGTAAATTGCATCATTGACAAAGAAAGACAGAAAGAAAGTAAGAAAGAAAGGGAGCAAAAAGGACAGATAAAATGAAAATCAGAAATCTGAAAAGAGCAGAAAAGATGGAAAAAGACCAGACTAATAGTAGTGGGTACCTTAAATTTTCCTCTTTTTTGGGTATTGGGAACGGAATCAATATAGACAGACTGGAAGAATTCTGTAAATGAATCTAAAGAAATAGACAGTTCAGCTTTATTTGGGGATTATATTGAATAGGGAAAAAGGACTGATCAATAGAAGAAATAAAACCCTCATCCCAAAAACTTTTAGTTCAAGTCAAAATTTTGGGCAAAAAATTAAATAGAGGCTATTCCTTTGATCAAGAACAGCCCTTTTTCAGTATTATCGAGATGTATTGAAGAAGGCACCAATTCAAGAAACCTTTCTTGGGCATGAAAAGGTTAATTCTTTTTCTTGATTTCTCTCTTTGAGCTCAGGAAGCAAGAGAGAGAAGAAAAACGATGAGGAAATATAAAGGAGAGAATGAAAGGAGGGTAGGCTAATTCCTGTTGATTTTTGGTGGCATGTGAAGTAGCCGGCCAGGGTCTTGTCTTTATGTGGGAGTTGTGATTTCGTCATGTAATGAGAGTGGTGGGGATACTTGTTAGAAAGATCACTCACTCACGGGACACCCATTATAATATTTGTATACTTCCCATCATCAACAAATCATTTTCTGCATTTTAACTTTTTTCTTGATACCCTAAATTAATTTTCAGGGTTTTCTAAATTCACAATCTATCATCATGAAATAACTTAATTCACTAATTTTGAATAGGAAGGTACCATAAAAATGACTTATAGCAGACAAAATTCTGTCATTTTCCAAATCCTACAACGACAATCATTCTCTTATCAAGTGATTTCATTTCCCTCCCTCTCTTAATTAACTAATTATATAACCAAGAGCTCTCTCTATCATCACCTCATGTTTCATATGCTTTCTACAACAAAGCCAAAGCCTCCTCCATAAATAACAAGCTATAGCATCTACGTGTAAGCCTAAAAATGAGACAAAACAGTATTTATATATACAATAATACAAACATAAACAAATATATTAGTCGCTATTATTCCTAGTCCTAGCTACTAACAATGGTTACACTCAAACAAAGACACCAAGAGTCTGCGACTGCGAGCATAGAAAAATATATACATATATATCAATATTTCTATGCTCCTTTCGTTTTCCCAAGCCATTCCAACGCCATAGGTTAGACAGTACAGCACGTCTTTTTGAGCTAAATTTTGGCTTATCTGAAAATTTATACTCATCTCCACCCACAAAATTCCATGTGGCGAAGTCAATATGATACTATAATAAACATTCTCCATTGTTCTCTTTTCTCTCTCTCTCTCTCTCTCTCTTTCTTCTAAATTAGTGAAGATGGATCTTATCCAGGACCAGTTTGAGATATCATTTCTGTACGTATATGAATAACAGGGCATATTTATAAGGATTATATTGGGTAAATACATATGTTTTGAATTAAGGAGTATATATACACACACAAATATATTCCTTAGTTGTGGAATGGGATTTTATTCCTGCACTGCACCTTTACACGTGATATGTATAGCACCTTTTTGTTCCCTTGCAACAGTACTAAACCTTTTTCTCCCAACCCTCTAGCCCCACTCTGAAATAGACCATTCAACCATGCCCTCCAGTCAGGGGGACACCCCATTTTTTGGCCTTCTAATTAACATAACTAATTACTATTATTTATGGATATTATACAGAAGTTGATTCATTATATTACTAAATGCACAAACTTAATTAAGTTTTGGCAAATTAACATTAACTGAAATATTAGTAGCATATATTATCCCTAGAGATATTACTGGTAAATGATTGTGTTGTCACATCTTAGTAACCGTACTTCTGATAACTTTATGAAATGCTTCATGTGATTTCCAAGCTGTGGTAGCCCTTCTAGGGCCATATACAAATCTTTCCTTAGCCATTATATAACAGATATACGATTTTACAGTTGACACCAACAAAACCCTAATTATATACATATACATAAAAAATAAAAGAAAGAAGAGATTTACACAGGCTGTGGCTCTCACAACCTGTCTATATTAACAATTACATTCCTGGCATGATAACAGCAATACCACAACTGCTAAAAGTTTTTCAAGGCCATTACACTCTTTTCATCCCGTTTACACTCTCTGGCTGTGCATGACACAAGTTGTGCCGAAAATGTTTTTTCAAAGAAAGAAAAAGAAAAAGCTTGCTCCATGTTGGTCCTTAGCAAATTATATTTATCAGTATGGTAAAATTTAAAAGCCTCTTATTGTTAGAGAACTAGAGAAAAGCTGACTCAGTTTTTTCACTCTCGTTAGCCCTTATTTTGTTCACAAAATCAATTAAATATTAAAATATAAACTAATGTTGATTATCTGTCTGAGAGGACATTGATGAAATAATTAAATGTATGCAGTAATATATAGGTAAAGAAGAGTATGAGAAGAAGAATCAAGAATCTAAGAAAAGCACATAAGGAGAAACATATAAGTTAAGGTTGTATGGTTTTAATAAATGAAACTTTATAATTTTGAGGAGGATTCCTAAACTTTTTAGATACAACAACTAAATGACACACAAAGCTAAATTAAAAAGGAAAAAGAAAAGATTTCAAGAAAGTTTTGGAATTTTTCTGAAGGGAATTCTTGGGCACCAACACCAATGGCCTTTGGGTTTTCATTCATTAAGACAAGATATAAAACAAAGCACATGAAAGTAAGGAATTAGCAAGTAACCATGTGCTTAAAGATACCCATCGATATGATTATTGATAAGGAATTATATAATTTGTTTTTATTTGGATTATAAAGTAATTATGAACTATAATTAGAACACTTGGAGCAGTATTATATATGTTTGTTTAAAGTTTAAACAGTAGAGAACTTGCCTAAAACATATGGAGGACAAAAGAAAGAAGACATTGGCTTCGAATGTTGAGCTATAGAAAAAAGGGAAATGCCTTTTTCATGCACATTGATTTATCAGAATTACTTATTTTGGTGACTTCTCGTGGATTTAAGCCAGATGAATCCACCCAATCATTACTAAGAGTGACCTACCTACCTAGCTAGCTACCTTATTGTATGAGATTTATTTTTTTAAAAAAAATAATAAACTAAATAGCTAACAACTGCACTAATATTTATTAAAGAACTAACCAAAGAGTGTTGAAATGAGTGGTTCGACACTCTTCTCCTTAAGTAAGGTTGAGGTTCGATCCTAATAAATGGAGTAAATAAGAGCATTTTACCTTTTAACAGGCCAATCAACATTTAGTTGAAGTATCACTTAAAATTATTTGAGCAATAATATCCTAGTAGTTACTGAGTTGCTGATGATACACTCGCTTTACAGTTAACTTCATCCACTGGACGGCTTCTTTAAGGACCACTCGCTGTCTCTTCTCCACTCGTTAAGAATTGGACCCCTTGGCCCAACACCTGAGTCCCAACTTACTGTTCTATTATGTTTTTTTGCCAATTGCTTCGAATTTTCATCAACTTGAATAATGGATATGTTTATTATTATTGCGTGTTTTATATTTTTATTAAACACTGTTCATTAATTTATAAAATTCACATCTATAAAAATAAATTTCAGATTTACAATTTTTGTTCCTATCTAGCCACGAAGCCAAGACCATGGGATAAGATTTTTGATGTGGTAATTTGTATTTAATGCACATTGGGGTTGCTCTCCACTCCCGGCGATGAATGTATTAAATACTACGTCGTTTGCATCTTTGAATTATCTTCTGTATAATGGGCCTGTTGCTGCCTGTAGTTGGTTTGTTGGGCATATTTGGGCCTTTCTTTTATTTTTCCTCTGCCAATATTTGTCACTCTTGAAGCCCATTGTTTGTGTAATCTGATTATAATAATGATTTTTGTAATATCATAAAAAGAAAAGGATATCAAATAAAACCAAATAATAATTAAGCTACAAGACATTTGTTTATTTATTTATTTTTCTTCATACGGGAAAAATACATCTGATGTGAAAATAAACTACAAATCGATCATCATGTCCTTGGGATGTTCGATTGCTTGAATATAAAAATTTAACACTATGCAAACTTTAAAATGTCTGAAACAATATAATACATTAAAAAAAAAAAATAGTACATTCTCATAATTGAGTCATTTTTATTAATAGATAGAATGGTTTAGTTTTTTGTTCTTTTATAAAAAAAATCAAATACAAGGTACAGGAAAAGGTTGGAGAATAAGAAAATTAAAAAAAGAGGCAACCACCTCGTGCTCAATCTGAAATTTGAATTATATCGAATTCATGATGCTCTCCGCCTGCAAATCGCATACCCAAGAAGATGGACCTTAACCATGGGAGCATTATGGCAAATATCAGTTTTTGTAGGTCCCCCTCATGGTTCATGCACCCACCATTTTATTCCCTTCTCTACCTTCTAGAAGAGAAAGGGAAAATATTATTTTTCTCTTTTTTTATAAATCAATTTAAAGTTTTATAATTATCACATAATAAATAGAATAATCTTTCAAATCAGAATTTCATATAGTCTCTATATTGATTTTGTAATTTTTCCATTTGTCCTATCAAACTCAGTATTTTATTTTATGATGCCACTAAGACAATGTTTTTAAATTACTTCATAAATTTAACAATAAAATTATATTTCAATTAAAGAATTGGTACATATTTTTTAAGATATTAAAATGAAAAATCAGTACAATTTTTTTTTTAATGAGAATAAAAAAATTTTATTAAAAGAAATAAAAAGTTAATTAAATTATTTTTTATTCAATAATTAAATTAAAATTTCAGTACTAAATAAAAACTTATCTTAATAGAAGCATTATAGACAGGGATTGGTTTTGGGCTGCCAGATGCAGAGTAGGCCGTGACTAGGATGGAGGGGACATGTTCACGTGGGATAAAACATTCTCTGACGTCAGCTTGTCCAAGGGTTCAGGAGTACCATCTTAACAACCCGTGCCTTGCTTTTCGGTCAACGATGCCGGCGCCTGCGCTTCTTGGACCTAAAGCCCATACTCTGTTTTTTTTTTTTGCAAAAATAAAAATATATCGAGATATTAGTTAAGGGAAATTAGTGTCTATGTCATTAATTAGAATGCGTCACTTTCATAGCAGGGAAATGGAATGCCAAGAGTAAAAATTATTATGTGGGAGACCAACTACCTACTCTCGGTATATCGACGTACTCATATATTAAAATAATAAATACAATTTTTAGTTAAATAAATATATTCTTATTATAATAAAATTACACAAAATCAAAAGAAGGTATTATATTTCTTTTTTTTTTTTTTTTCTCAGTGAATGGTATTTCTTACCATATTTAGGTTTAAAAGAAAGTTTTTCTTACTATCAAGAAAAAGAGAGTTATAGAGGATTGTGAAGAAAATTGGAGTCAGTTTTAATGTATTTTTAATTAGTTTGGGGCATGAGGTGGAACGTAGATAGGTGTTTCTTCTTTTTTTTTTTTTTTTTTTTTTTTTTTTTTTTTCTCCCTCCAAGGAGTTTTATAGACATCACAAATTTAAAGTTTTATAATTATCACATAATAAATTAGAATTATATCTTTCAAATCGAATTTCTCATCATGTCTTCGGCATATAATTTTTGTATACAGTTAACTCCCTGACTGGCTGTACCACCTCCCATAACCGGATGTAGAAGCTCCCATGTATTTTTCTATTATTCTACTCGATAAGCCAACACTTAAAGACGAATTGTTTTTATACCCCACACCATTAAATTGAATCTTAGATAAAATGCCACCCGGTAGTTTTCACGATTAAAAAATTGCCGGAGTTATCGATGATTTTTTAAGATATTAAAATGAAAAATCAGTACAATTGTTTTTTTATTAAAAAAAAAATTTTCATCTAAACACCCAACCAAAAAAGTTAATTAAATTTATTTTTTATTCAGATAAATTGATTAATTATAAAAAATTCAGTACTAAATAAAAACTTATCTTAATAGAAGCATCCCTATAAGACATGGCCCGCACTTTTGTTTTGGTGCCCTAAAAGTCAGATAGCATGTCCCACGCCTACCGCTACCAGGTGACCTAGGCTTGGACCGGTGACAAAATTCACGGCCCAGCGACTATGAACACACCACAGTCTCTTGACGTCTACAGCTATTGTTCTTCAAGGGTTCAGAAGTGACGCCAGGTACCCTATATCTTAACAACCCGTGCCCATCTATATTCCTTCGGTCACGATTAGGCCTGCGCGCCTCTAATTCCACCAAACCTCGCTTCTGACCCTTATCCAAAGCCCAAAATACTAAATGCTTTTTTTTTGACAAAAATTAAAAAAATTTATATCTGAGATTCTTAGCTAAAAGAGTAAATCAACGCTCTTTATTATATATCTATACATATTATATATCTAATAAATGTTAATACTACATGAGTGATATATGAATCCCAAACTCTGAATCACTCAAATTTCTTTTCACTCTTTTCCGTTCTTATCGGGCTTATTCTCATTCAACATGCTCCTAAATGACCGCGCCATGTCTATGTCAAATGTAGAATGCAACCTTTCGTCACTTTCATAGAGCATGAGAAATGGACATGCTCTTAAAAAGGAGGTAAGAACTTAATTATTAATAGTAGGTGCGAGTGATCTCATCCCCCACGTACCTAAAGACTCTCTGAAGTACCACTGCGTAAGCCCTATATCGAGGTCAGGTTCGCCACTGACTCATATTTCTTAAAGAAAAATAGAAAAAGCAATTCTCTAGTCCTAACCCCTAAATACTATTCTTCGACAGCTATTATCCTATATTAAAATTATCTAGTCAAAATCAAAAGAATGGTATTATAGTTTCCTTTTTTTTTTTTTTTCTTCAGTAATTGATTCTTTAACCATATTATCAGGTAAATTAATAGATAATTTTTTCTCCTACTAAATGACAGAAAAGAGAGTTAAACTAGAGGAATTTAAGTTGCCAAGAAAATCCGGAGTCATTTTAATTAATTTTGGTCCACATAATAGGTAATTGGGCTATTGTGATGGTATGGAAAACGTAAAGATACGTTGTTTCTACGGAACACGCACGTATGCTCTTTTTTGTTTTTTTTTTTTTTTTTTTTTTTGACAATTTAACCCAGAGTAGCCTAGTTTCTGGTATGAAGGGGAGTAAATCGTAATCCTCATGAGCATGACTTTAAAAATGATTGACCAAGAAGCCGAGGACCGAGACGTACCCTTGCGAAGAAGCCAAGACTAACCTCCACCATGGAAGGCTTAAATTTAAGTATAGATGTTAAGACGCGAGCTTGGCAATATAAAAATTACAGAGTAATCCATTAAAAAGACCAACAAATGCGCAGTCCCTCTAAAAAGTTCAGTGGAGAACCGTAAACCCACCTCGATACTACATCCCCCACTGCTCAGGCTAACTTTTTTTTTTTTTTTTTTTTTTTTTTTTTTGACATTAAAGATAGGTGTTTCTGTATAAGGGAGTAAATGGCATGGCATGACTTTAAAAATGATTGAAAGGCCAGACCGAGACGTCCCTTGCGGAAGCCAAGACTTAAACCCTCCAATGAAGGCTTTTTAAGTTATAGATGTTAAAGCAGCGGCATATATTCAGAATCGCAAAAGCCAACAAATGGGGTCCCTCTAAAAATATATGGAGAAGGTAACAACGTCATCCTCATCCACTCTCAGGCTAACCCAAACTCTCAACTTGCAATAACAAATCGACCTCTCCATTTTCACTACTTGCACGCCAATCTTTCAAATACCATTAAAAAATAACACCCTTTATTTACTTATCAAGATTCTTATTATTAAAATATATAATGCCTTAACCTAATCATAAATCTGAAACTGTCCATCAAAATTTAAATATCCTGCAAAGTTTAATGTTTATAAATAATACTTGACTCAATATCACTCATCTTGTGGGTTTTCTCATGTTTTAATTAATTATTGTTAAAATAAATTATTAGTAAGGAGGCCAAGGGCTTGGACCTACCCTGAAATTTTAATTTGCTATTATATTTTTAAAAAATATATATAATATAAACAGAGGCTTGCATCTCTACCAAGAAGTTTGGAATTTGTGGGGGGATTACTTTATTTAAATGGAAGGGAGAGGGCGAAAGAAATTAGGAAAGGGAGCGGTGGTGGAATCCGCGTCACAGCTTCTCTCCGTTTGTCGGTTTTTCTTTGATTTAATAATAAACAAGTGCTGGCCAACCAAATTTACTTAATTATGCTTTTTCTGATGTGGTTTTTCTTTTAATGGGATCTGATATTATGCAACCGGGTTTTACATACTTTATGCTACAACCACGAATGTTAGAACACAAACTTCTCCACCAAGTGTAGGTAATTGTAATTGGTTGCCAATTTTATTAAATTCACCAATATAGTTTGGCATAATTAATGTAAAAATTAATGCAGTCAATTTAATTCGGTTAAATTTGTTATTCAGTTAAAATTTAATTGATTTAAAAAATAATTCGATTCACTTGGTTGTATTAAAAATTCTATTCAAATACTTGTTTCACTGTCATTTCTATTCAGGATGTTTAAAATCTAAAACTATTATTGCTCAGCAGACATTGCCTAAATAATATAGATTTATCAATTAATTTTAATTCAATAAGTTTGAAATTATTTTTAAAATTAAAAATGAAATTTGAAAAAAAAAAAACAAATCAATTAAATGGTTAGTAATGATAAATAGATACTATTAACTATGCATCTGTAATAGTATGTTTTTTTATATTATTTTTTTGAACAATTATTTCTACGTATTTAATTGAAGATTTGCATTAAATGAATAACTTTTTCAGCATATTTTATAATAATAGTATTAATACAATTTGTACGTATCTAACTGGACTAAATAGAGAATTATTGTTTTATACTGACTTTTAAAACATATTCTCTTGAGCATTAGAAATAAGATTTATGTTCTTAATTTTGATTTAATTAGTATGAACAAATGCACATTGCTTTGTGTTTTAATTGATTAAAAAGTGAGTTTCATTTATTGAGAAAATAATTCTCAGCGAATTGGGCAAAAACAACTTTTATTTGTGAAATATTAATCAATGATAAAATCTATGTGATGACTCACTTTAAGTAAACTTATAAGGTTTCATTGTGTAAATATTGCATGTAGATTTTTAATCCAACGCATGAAATAAGCTAAGCGACAATCTTAAAGATTAAAATTATTATTTAAATAAATTGTCAGTGATTTATTTTATTTGACAAGAATCTGTAATCTTTACATGGAGAACATAAATTATTATGCTGTGGAAAGTTGAATTAATAAGGAGTTCAATCATGAATTTTTAGTGGAATAATTTATAATTAATTATAATAAGAATATACTGGTCCTGTATGGATTCTTATTATAATTTGTAGCCTTATTAATTTATTCATCGGTCTTTATTGTGCCTTAATTATTTGGACTGTATGTGGGTTATGTATTTTAAATTATTAATAGATTAATTTTTTAATTAAAATTTTATTGATTAATTTTAATTAAAAAAGGAATAATATATTTTTATTTAAAATATTAACTGCGTGGGTGACAGAACGATAAAAAGAAAATATTGTTCGCTTCCCACATGGAGAAGAGAGGACATTCATTTTTTAATACCATCTTCCTGTAGAAATATATTCAGAAGAAAACGGTGTAGATTCTCAAGAAACAGACGTATTGTTTTTTTTTTTTCTACCTACTAAGAAAAATAAGATTCATAGAATCAATTAATGTCTATAGCAGAAAACTGCAGGGTAACTTGAAGATATCTGGAAAGAATACGGTGAGCAATTCTGCACTACAACATATTAGTTCTTGTTTGATTTGTGTTTTTTATTTGCTTTCGTACTTGTTTAGATTCTGGATTGCTTCCACTGCATAATTCCTAGTCCCATCAAGTAATATTTATTAAACAAAATTATACTCTCTTCATCCGAAAATATAGTTTGTTTTAGGGTTATTGTTTTTGTTCCAAAATATAAGATGCTTTGAATATTTTATAGAGTAATAAATGAAAATTTTGAACTTTACTCTTCTTACTATCTTCATAAATTACCCTTAGTTTTGATAAAAAGGGTAATTTGATCAAATTACTTGTAGTTTTTCTATAATTTAGAGAAATTAATTACTTCTTTAATTTATAGAAAAACCTTAAAAGATTTATATTTTAAGACCAGAGAAAATAAGTAATACCACAAGGTAAAGACTACCATAAGTAAAAAAAGATGGTGACTTTTATGTGAAAGCTGTATTCGGTAACAACTTTTGAAGTAGCTTTTAGTATTTTAAGCAATCAAAAAGGTGAATTTTTTTTTTACAATGCTCGGTAATATAACGTTTGAACTAACTTTTAGAAGTTAAGATAACGTTTTATAAAAGGTAGGTTAATCTCTGTAACGTTTAGTTTTTAGCATTTTATGAAAAAGCTACTAAAACAATTAACAGCTATCAAAACAATTAATTTTGCATGTCAAATCTGAAAAATAATAATTTAATAAAGTGATTAAATAGTAATAAGTTTACTTTTGGTTCTCATGCTTAATGATTTTTTGAAATGGCAAAATAGTTTTTCTAAAAAATAAAAAGAAAATGGTAGAATAGTTATTGGATGCCACAAAAGGTGGCGATAACACCAAGTGGGAAGGAGCCAAGCAAAGCAGAGTTGGGCGGTGACTGATGGAAATGGAAACAACCAAAAATTTTCCCAAGTGGTGGAGAAGGTTCCGTGGGGTTCACTTCCAAATGCGGCGAGACGCAGCATAACATGTAAAAAAGAAATTTAACGGAAAATAATAATAATAATAGAAAGAAAAAAAAAAAAAAGCATTTTCTTCACTTTACAAAAATTGATCTCTCTCTCTCTCTCTCTCTCTCTCTCTCTCTCTCTCTCTGATTCACAAATAAAAAAAATCCAATCGCATTGATGATGTGGATCCCACCACTCCCAAGATAGGAGGAGATGATAATGGCTTCACTTCAAGTGGCATCGTAATAAATTTTAAAAAGTGCTAATAGTATTTTCTGTTTTATAATAATTGTCCGTATTACATTCTAATTATATTTAATTTTAATTAAATGTAAAAAATTGAAATTCAACTTTTACCTTTTAAATTTTTAATTAAAATTATCCGTAAATAATGATATATATAAAATTAGTTTGATACGTAAAAATTTGTGAAAAAAAAAAGTAAAAAAAAAATAGCAATGAAACTATTGCATCAGTAGACTATAAATTTTTGCATGAAAAAGAAAAATAACACTGTGAAGTTAAAGAATAAAAAGGAAAATGTTAATTAATTAATTAAGACCCACAGAGAGGAGGTAATAAAACGACAGCCAAAATCGACGGTGACATGGGCCGTACTGATTGCTGCCCATTGGCCAAGAAAGAGACGTAGGAACTGCGACTTTTGTAGGTCCCATGCTCAGTAGAATAATAAATAAATAATAAATAAAATAAAACACAATCTTCTCCCAATCCCAATCTCAATCCATTGATTCCTCCTCTTCTTCACGTCTCTTTGCGTCTTCCAAAAGCCGCCTCCTTTCTCTCTCTCCATCCCCTCCTGCCAAGCTGTACAGCCGAAAGGAAGTATAACAATATTTGCTATACTTGATTCTTGTTTGCTTCAAAATAATCTATCATAGGACAATATAATTTTCAAAATATATTTTTAAACAAATTATTTAAAGAAATAATATGATTTACATTTATTTAGAATTTATTAATAAGAAAATTATTCTCAAATTATGCTTTTTAGTTTTCTTACCTCATAATAAGATAGCGACAGCCACAACCACGGTTATACTCGATGTGTTTCTTTATATTTGACAATTTTTTTACTTTGCATAGAAATTAAAAAAATAATTCGATTATTTTAATTTTATAAAAATTAAGAGTAATTGACTAATTATTTTTTAATTAATATTCATTTAATTGAAATTAAGTTTAATGTAAATCTCTTGACAAAGGTAAAATTAAATTAAAATAATTAATACTATCTTAATTTTCTAAGTGTCATCTAAATGGAAAAAAAAAATAAAAAAACTATCAAATGTAACAAAATTAATTTTCTTTTATACATCATATCACACGGTTAAGTCTCATTATTTGTTTATTCATAATAAACTTATTTTTCTTTTTCATCAAACGCATGTACAAATAATTCTTTTTATATATATAGTTATTATTTATTTTGAACGCTGTGTTAGGTTTAAAAGTAATTTTAAAACTAAAACAGGGGCTAAGATGGGTGGTACTAGCTTAGATAAGGTCAGTTACCTACTAGAGCTAAATTATTTTGTCCGCAGAAATGACATACGATTCCTCCAATAAAATAGGTGTTTAGCTTCTATGCCGCGTAGGAAACTGGTCAAGGCTTGAACTTAGTAAACCAAACTTTCCTTCCCATAACTTACTCTTGGATACCCCCAAGGTTGGATTCATTAACGTCAAATCAAAATTTCTAAATTTTAAATGATTTTTAAATTAAAATACTTTTTCAAGTTGCAACTATATGCATTTTTTTTTTTTTTTTTTTTTTTTTTAAGGCCATGAACACAGAAGAAATTATAACCACCCTCGTGAAAGTTAAAAAATGATCAAAACAAGGGTTAAATGTTAACCCCTAATTAAATTTAAGACCGCAACAGATTCCGACGTACCAAGTCCCCGTAATAAAACCCAACGAAACAGCCACTAAATCGAACAAGCAAAGGAAAATGGTAGAAAAACATTGTTGGCCGAATAGCTTGAGTCTTGCTTGCCCCTACTTTCGGAACCAAAGGAAAAAAGTCATTCAGGGAACAAATGCAGCTTTTAGTAATAAGGAATCTGACGAACCGGCCTGCATGCGGGCCTGCTCCAGGCATAGCAAAATAATATTAATAAAAACTAATACATACCAAAATAGCGAAAAACACGAAAACTATCTGCCCATCCGCCAAAATCTATCAGAAGTCACATTGAATTCACTACCTCCCATATAACTGGTCATCTCTCGTTTTGCGTCTTGCCCACAAAAGCCGCCGCCCCTCATAACTCTCCCATGCCCACCCCTCGCTCGCAAGCTGTAAACAAATAAACCAGGGAAAAGAGAAATATAATAGGCAATAAATAACAATATAAGCCCCTATATATCACTTGATATCTGTTGAACTTCAAAATAATCTATTAAACACTAGACTTAGCATCTATAATTTTGTCAATAATACTATTTACTAAAGTCGACATACTTAATTAAGTTCAACCACAGGAAATAATGGATGAGTTTACATTTATTTAGAATATGTTGATTTAATAAGAAAAAAGAATACTATTCTCAAAAATTAGTGACCTTTTTTTTTTCCTACCTACAAATACTCCTGTAGCGAACAGATCCCACAAGCTACTTTTTTTATAACGTGCAAGCTCGGTTACTAAAGTGTTTTTCCTTTAAATATTTTAAGACCAATTTTTTTAGGCTTTGCATAGAAATTAAAATACATAAATCCGTCGATATTCTCTAAACTCTCTATAAAAATTCAAGAGTACTGACTAATTCATTTTACATTAAACCATTGATTTCATTAATGAAAAAATAGAGTTAAATGAAGTAAATCTCTATGACAAAAGGAATTAAAATTAACATTTAAAGGAATAGTTCATACTACTCCTTTAAATATTCTAAAATAGTGCTCATCTAAAATGGACCAAAAAAAAATTTACAAGAAAAACTATCAAATGTAACAACAATTTAAGTTTCTTTATTTACATTCATAATCACACGGTTTTAAGATGTACTCATAATATCAGTTTTTATTCTCGTATTTAAATTTATTAATTGCTTACTCTATATGTTTCGTGTTTCGAATCAAAACGCAAAATCTGTACAAAAATTCTTTTACTAAATATATATTATATTACTAATATACATCTGCTATGAGAAAACCTTAACAACCTATTCACCCTCCTGGGAAAATGATTGTGTGTCCTAGGTTTAAAAAAGTGAATTATTAAAACTCAAAAACAGGGAACTTAAATGAATAAGGTACTAGCTTAGATAAAAAGATCAGTTACCTACTAGAGCCTCCACAATAATTACTTTTCCTGTTCCGCTAGAATGACATACGATTCCTACCAATAATAATAAGAAGTTGTGTTTTTAGGGCTTCAAAAATGCCGAACTTAGGAAAACTGGTCAAGGCTAATAGAAATCTTAGAGTTTAAACCAAACTTTCTAATTTCCCGAAACTCTACTCATATGATACCCGCCAAGGTGGATTCACATTCACGTCAAATCAATCACATATATTCTAAAAATTTTTAAAAATGATTTCTTAAATGTAACAATACTTATTCATAGTCTTGCATTTGCACAATAATATGCCAAATTTTTTTTAGAAGTAACCCTTGTTTTTGTTTAACTGTTAATAATGCAATGAAAAGATGAAACTAAAAACTAAGTAGATGTAATTGTTGTTCTCATAAAAGTTGGAAATCCGGAACAATGTGAAAATGCGAACGAAAATCTATCCCCCAAATTCACTCTGCACCCAAGATTGTAAAACCCAAAAAGCATGAAAATTAAGGAGTAACCACTTAAGAAATAGGAAAGGTGTTGATTTTTCTAAATGTGTTATCAAATAGGAAGAAAGCTAGCTATAACAAACTCCACTTGACCCACTCACAGGAAAGCAATAATGAATACCTATAGACACAACCAACCAATCACAAATGCAACATGCATAAACCCTCAGCAACTAAAAAATAGAAATAGCCTCAATAAAATCATTTATTTAGATATAAACCAGAAATGAAAATAAATTACCTATATCATTAAAAACAACCAGTATACCAAAAAAAAAATATTCGTCGTATAAGATAGACAAGTTAATCTTGATTTGTTATTATTCATCTGTCATAAATCTAGTCATCCACTTGACATTCACCACCAAGAAAATTAAAACACAAAAAAAACCAAAAAGAAAGATTTTTTTTTTTTTTTTTTTTTTTAGTGCAATGAAAGATGAACTAACTAAGTAGATGTAAATTGTTGTTTAAAGAATTGGAAATTACATGTGAACAATCTACCCAAATTCACTCTCAAAATGTAAAAAACATGAATTAGGGGGATGTAACTTAGGTAGGGTTTGATTTCTTTGTTATGGGCATAGCTGACAACTCAACTTGACCCACTCCAGAATTATCTAAACACACACCAATCACATGCACATGCATTAACCCATTACTAAAAATGAAATAGCTCTAAATTTATTAGATATACGAGAATAAAAAAATTCTATATCATTAAATAAACAAGGAAAAATAATTCTCGAAAGAAGAAAGTAATTTGATTTATTATTCATGTCATACAGTCATCACTTGACACAAAAGAAATTAAAACAAAAAAAACAAAAGGAAAATTACCGGCAAATTCATTTGTTCTCTTGAAGAGTAGTAAAAAGAGAAATCCTCAACCGGTAATTTACAAAAGCTCGCCGGAAAAGTAATCTGATCCCGGGTAAAAGTAACAAAAAATCATCTATAAAGGACTAAAGAGGAATTAATATTTTTCTCTTCCTTCCATGGTGAACGTCAGATTCACAAAACTAAACAAAAAGAGAAATTATCCTCTTCTCTTCTCTGTATAATCTGTCTAAACAAACAGGTTGAGCAGTTTTCTCTCTCCTCCATTACCGTATTGGTGATCTCCCAGTATAATCTCAGAGCATGTTGTCGTTGTGGTCACCGACTCCTCCGAATTCATCGACGGTGTTCCCGACCGCCGGGCTTCCGGTTTACACGGCGAAGTTTTAGGGGAAAAATTCGGAGTAAGGCGAAGATCCAGATCGTTTGGAGGGAACTGTAGTTGTAGCCGTTGCCGCTTTATGGTTACCGGTTCATCATTTCTTTTTCGTTTTGGCGAAACTTTAGATCTCGAATTAGAGAATCGGGAATGAGGATTCGGAACCTGCAAATTCCACATGTCCGTACAAGTCCCTTCCGCTTCCGACCCTTCATCGGACGTCGGAGACCGAGATCCTTCTTCGCCGGAGAGTAATTCAGGCAACGGCCGTAGCATGCCGCCGCGTAACACGGTTTCTACAGCGGCTTGACAAACATGCCAGTTACCAGTCCAAAGTAAACCTACGGCGCCGTTTACAGGATTAACTGTTCTACCGCAGGCTTCAAATAACAAAGATTGAAACAAAGCTGAAAAATCAAGAAAAACCAACGTCAAAACGAAGATCCGTTTCTTTTTCTTTAAGAAAAAGAAAAAAAAAAAAAGTACTAGGGCTTAATTTAGTGTATATATACTAACCAGGGCGCTGGCTTTCAGGTACAGCAGAGATAAAAGACATGAGGCCGGCACGGCCAAAGAATTTTGCGACGAAGACAGTAGCGTGGCCTTGTGCTTCAGGGCTCTCGATCCATTGTAAACATGGCCGTAGAATACAGGTTTCGCTGCACCCTTTGCGTAAGACTCTGCACCCGTTGCAACTCATTTCTTTTCCTTTTCACTTCAATAATAGTCACATGAACACAGTGGCTTACCCCAACCCGAAAATGGTAATTTTAAGCAACACAAAAATTTTCTTTGGGCACAAGGCTAAGATTGAGGAGAGGAAGACAGAGAGATGAAGAGGAGAAATTAAGGTTGCAAGGAAAAGGTGAAGAAGGTATATATAGAAAGTGGGAAAGGATTATTGAAGGGGTTGGTTTGGGTTTAATAGTTAACTAGAGTTGAGTTAGTTAAATAGTGGGTGGGTGTGCGTATTTAAAAACTGAGGGAGAAGGACATTGGGAAAAGAAAGGGGGTTAGATTCCAAAGACTTGGGTGCAAGCGGCTCCGTGTCTCCGCGGATGGTTGTCCCTCCACCGTTGGATTCTTAAAATTTTTAATTTTTTTTTGAAAAAAAGAGTCAAGTGTCGTGATTTTGGGTTTTTGTGGTGGTGGATATTTGAATTGATTGGTGCTCTGGTTTCGCTTTCGTCATAATTTAATTAAAATTAATTCATTTTAGTCTTTATTCCATTCAACGTTCCTTGGCATGATGATGGAGAGGAATGGTTATAGAATTAGAAGAAGAAAAGATGGGAGTTGTTATAAAATAATATGGCATGCACATATGTGGAGAAATGGGAAAATATTCGCATTGTAGTTGTGGGGATATGACGACGCTGGTAGTGTAGTGGGAGGAGAAAAAAGATAGTATTTTTAGTGGCTAATCAGTGGTGCGAGATTAGGAAACACATCCATTGTAAGCGGTGCCAGTTTTCTCATCTCAAATATTTTAGATCACCCATTTCTTTTTCATTATTATATCTTAAATCTCTAATTTTTCTTTTCACAAATTGCAAATGTTTTACAGTATTAATTCCCTGGTGTACACTCCAATTTGCATCAACACAGTTTTAGCATGACCACTCTGACTCTACCAATGTTAAAGAGTTACCATCCTCATTTGGTAATAAATGTTGTACTTAGTTAACAAGAATAATATGAATATAGATGATGCAGAGGACAGGGCACAATTAGATAATTCATCCAAGAAAACTCCTTCACTTGTCTAATTTGCCAAATCCAGTTCATTTTAAATGAGTATATTGTCCCACACTATATATACATACATCCAAATTCAGGCGCATATATATAGATATTGTTATCTTGTTGGAATTAATAGATTTATTATCCTAGTTTTAGTCTGGCAATTATTCATTAAGAAATAGGTTAGAAAACCTTATCTTTTGAGTGCATGATTAGTTGTCTGTACATAAGAAAGTAGTCCGTATATGTTAAATAAGAATGATTTTTAATTTGTTTCAATAAGCTAAACTATCTGTGGTACAGCTTGCACTATCTAGTATTTATCTATGATAAGGTGATAACATTTGAAAAAAAAAAAAAAAGATAAAAAGAGTATTGCATAGTTCAGAAATAGTAAATTAAGCTCCACTTTATCAAATAAATAATTACTATATATAACACTTGAAACTTGTAAATAATATATAGTTTTAAAGAAGTGATTTCATGTGAGTAATAGACAACAGATAGCCAAAATATCGGAAATATCTACTACCTTAGTCTAATTAATTAATCTATTATCTATAATACATGCAAATATGGGAATTGAAAGGGAGAACTTTAAGATAGATAGCCACAACGATGACATAGTTAAATTTAATAATGATGGTATATTCTTTAATTTCATTGGATAAAAAAATAAAAAATTTATTAAAACTTTAATTTAATTGATTAGCATATTTCTAATTATTTAAGAATTGTTTTTTTAATTTTCATAGGAAATTTAAAAAAATATTAATATTGTTTTTATAATGTCAGGAAAAAATTTTCCGCTTCATCAATTTATTTATAGCGTTGAAAATTTTATTAAGAGTATATTCAGTAAAATTAATTATTTTAATAATTATAGAAATTTATGTTTCGTACTTTGAAGCCTTACACTTTAAGAGTTTTATGCTACTTAACATGATAAATATAGTGTACATATATATATAAAAAGTAAGTTTTGATTAAATCAAAAGCACTAAATGATATGACATAGAAAGCTGTTCCTAAATTAGGCATAAATCAAATATTCAAGATTGAGTGGTGAAGAGGAGCTAAGCACCAATCTCCTCAATTTGTACAGTGATTACTTTTTTTTTTTTTTTTAAAGGCATAAAATCAAAATATTCAAAGATTGAGTGTGAAGAGGTAGCTATAGCACCAAATCTCCTCAATTTGTACAGTGATTAACTTTTTTTTTTTTTTTTTAAATAATATCATTCCTTTTATGTTCTTAGATTTTTTTTTTTTTTTTTTAAATAATATTCATTCCTTTTATGTTTAGATACGTGATATTATTTTTCATATTATTGAAAACCCTTTATTATATTTTTTTAATTGAAATCACCATCTTATAGGTATATGCTTATTTTTTATATTATTCACGGAAATGCAATCTGTGATAATAAATTTGGCAATGTTTCAATATTAATTAGGTGACTAATTACATATTTGTCAAATAATTGATAGAATAAATCACATGTAATCATTTCAATATCCAATGTATGCATAAAATTTTTTTTTATTAAATCAGCCATAGTTTTTTTTTTTTTTAATTTAACATTTCATTATGTTTTCGGAATTTTAGTGGATACAGACTATTAATTGAAAATTATATTGAAAAAATATATAATATATTTATTTTATATATTAAAGTATATATTTGATTCTTAATATTATTTTTACTTATTAATGTGTATTATAACTAAATAATGCATTTTATATATTAAAGTATATACTGAATTCCTAATAGAATTCTTATTTAGGAATTCTCATTTATAAGTAAATTTTAAAAACGGATTGCACATATATAGTTTTATGTGTTGACTGTTGAGTACAAGTTGTGATTATATTATGACTTGTGTTATGAATTTGCGAAATTCTAATGTACTGGCAATGACAAGACAATTAAAAGTGTGGATATAATCTTATCTTATAAAGATTTATAATGGGAATGTCTATGATTTAAAAGCTATGTGAAGAAAAAATGAGAGGTAGATATTATTTTGTTGCATTTGTTATTAAAAAATAACTTTCTTTTCAAAAATATTTTTCAAATGACTTATTTTTATTGTTTGATTGCAATGTTGAAAATTAATTAAAAATATTAAAACTTTTGACTCATAAGAAAATAATAATAATAATAATAATATAAATTAATATAAATTTTCGTTATTTTAAAATTCTTTTTAATATATTAATAATATAAATTTCGTATTTTAAAATTTCTTTTTAAATATGAAAATAATGCAAAAAAAAAAAGATAAATTATGAAAATTGCCGATGGTGGTCGGTAGTGATAGTGGCGAGCAATGAGTGATGGTAATGGCGAGCGGTGAATAGTAAATTAAAAAATATAGATTTATAAGGTTATAATAAGTTTGTCAAAATTCAGAGAATATTTTACGCTTTTGAGAATATAAAGTTATTTTCCTTAAAAATTATTTAATTTCCTTTGATCAAGAAAATATCTATTGACTTATTTTCCTGAACGCCCCCAAACAACAGAAAATTATGAAAAATATTTTTTTTGCAAGTTATTTCATAAAAATATGTTTAAAAAAATTTTAGTTTTATACTAGAGCGTGTAATTACATAAAAAAAAAAAAAAAATCAAATCATGTTCTTTGATCCTTTCTTTGGTACCCCTAAATATGTTCTGTTGCGAAAAAAAAAAAAAAAAAAATCATGTTCTTGATCCTTTCTTGGTACCCCTAAATATGTTCTGTTGGAATAGAAAGCTAGGAGCACTTAGCTCAGTTAAAATTTTTTTTTTAAAAAAAAAAAGAAATTTGAAAATTTAATGTTAAATCTAACATCTTAGAATATAGAAATGGAAGCAAATATGCACAAGTTTCTTTCCTTACAAAATAATAAAATAAAATTTTTTTTGCATGTTATTGTTACATTAATTTCTTGAGGAAGAACATATTTAATTAAAAAAAAAAAAAAAAAGACACACGGAAAGGAACAAAGAAACTTTTTGAAAAAAAAAAAAAAAGTTGATAAAACTAATGTTATGTCCACAAGCAAGGTTGCAAATTGATACAACAGCGTTAGGCTAGGCAAGGCAAATGCATCAGCAACATGGCCTCCATGTGCATGTGCCAAAGATCTAACATGATATTGATAGTAGTGTCTGATACCCCAATACTTGAATTCACCCTCGCAGTTTTAATTTTTTACCACTCTAAAAACCTATATTCGGTGACGAGCTACAAATTGAAGCTAAAAGAGTTAAAAAATTTCCAAAGATTAAGGAGGACAAATAAAAAAATATTTCAAAAGGTAAAATTAAAAACTTTAATAATTTTGAGAGACAAATTCTAAAAGTATTTAATATATAAAATGAAAATTTAAACTATTATAAAGTTAAAATAATAAAATCGAGAGATAAATTTATAAATTTAAGTGAGTGTCTTATTAAGCATCGTAGAAACTTTGGGTATGTACAAAACATTTATTTAAGAAAGAAAAAAGAAAAAAAATTATAAAGGTAATTAAATAGAGAGTAGACTTAAGGAGAACGTGAGTGGGCCCAGTCGATCGACCAATGGAAATGTCGTGGTCGCTGCGGACGTGGCGTCCTTATCCTTAGAGTCAAGCTCACGTCAGCTTTCCCCACTAGACTATTTCTTTCCCTATAGGGCCTACATATAGACTTTCTTGCCCCTACCCAAAACCTCTAAGCTTTGAAAATGATGGTATTGTTATTATTATTAATAAATTATTGTACTTTTTTTTGTCTAAATTTAATTTAATTTCATTTATCGGTGGAAACTGAAAAGTGAACTATTTTTCCATGTACTAAATAGAAAAAGACTGAATATATACTCACCATCTAAATTTTATAATTTTAGTTTTGTGTTATCTTAAATTTTTTGAATGGCTTATTGTGAATTTAAATTTTGATAATACAATAATAATTTTTAAATTTTGATTTGATATATATAATTAATGTAATTTTTGATATTTTTTAATTATTTTATAAATAGTTAATTGATCTAATTTTATAATTTCAGATACTCAATAAATAGATTTTGCTAGTTGAAATGTTTAATAAATATAATTTTATGAGTTGAATTATTTGATAAGTTAAAGTAAAAATGGAAAGTATAATAAAATTTAAGTAACAAAGTTTAGAGATCGAATTTATGAATTCAGCTTTTAGAATAGAGTGCCTTTTTTTATGAAAACTATCGTACTAATAATATCAAATTAATTTCATTGTAATTTTACTTTTTTAAAATACTAAAAGTTAAAAGTTAATTTTTGTTGACATTTTACCAATTAATTGGACATTGAAAATTACATCATAGTCAAATAAATAATATAAAAAAATACCATTCTTTTGTGGCCCTTTTTTTTTTTTTTTTAATTAATGTGGTTGAAGATCAAAAAATGCCATTTCCATATAAAAATCCTTCCAAATCTTGTTTTCCATGTCTGCAAATTCTCTGTTTTCATTTTTCTTTTCAAAATAGAAAATGAAACAAAATACATTTAGACTGCTAGACTAACTTGTTTGTCTAAATAAGAAAAAGAGAACAATTTTCTCTTAACCTTACATTTTTTTATTGGTAAATTGAGAGCTCCAGCATATATATATTTAGTACTAGTTGATTTAATAGGATAAGATAATTATTTATTTCAATGTCATTAACCATCTGTCCACCACTTAATGAACACTATCGTACCTAAAAACAGGATTATTTTTATTTACTGAAGCTTTTGATCCACACAAAAAAAATAAAAATAATAAATACTAGTAACTAGTTGACATTATTTTTATTTTTATCCATGATTAAAAAACTCAAATTTGCATCAGAAGCCAATCAATTTTTCTTTCCTAGTAACAGAATTATTCTAATGTAATTAGTTCTATTATGAGTAGCAGCAATTTGGACCATTCAATTAAATAAGCCAATCAGAGAACATATTTATATAAGAACAAATATAGGCAAATCTATTGGATTCCGATTTGTGGGGCCATCAAAATCTATTTTTAATAGGAATTTATCGTCTAGTAAAATCTGTTATTTGCTAAAGGTTAGCAATTTTAGTGGTTATCAATTATACTATTCACATTTTATTAAATATTAAAAGAATTAATATTTCATAATTCGCTCCCTCAAACTATAAATAATGAAAATGAAGTAATTTTTTTGACTCTAATTAAAACACTAAAAATTATATTAAACGCTCTTACAGGATCTAAAAGAAGCAAACTAATTACAACTATATCAATTATTCATTAATTCATCATAATTTTTATTTAAAATTACAAAGCAGGCTCTTCAAAGTTTTTTACTTCACTGACATGTAAAGATAAAAGTATCTACTTAGTACAGGTAGGTATTATTCGTTAATGAGTGGCTAACTTTTATTATGTTGGTTTTCCTTTTCCCTGTTTTTTTTTTTTTTTTTTTTTTTTTTTTTTTTTTTTTTTTTTTTTTCCCTTTTCCCTGTTTTTTTTTTTTTTTTTTTTTTTTTTTTTTTTTTTTTTTTTTAAATTACACCTCAATTGTAGAGTTCTGAATTTTGATTTTTTCATTATTGAAAGTTAATCCCTAAAATTTTTTAAAAATTTTTTTCTCAAACTAATTCAAATATAATTCGATGATCTGATGGGACTGATTTATAATTCTTACCATATCTTCAAATTTCAATCCCCAGTAATTTTTCTCTAATAAAAAATATCCAATTTTGTAAAGGTGGTCCATCCAACTAAGAGAAGAAATATCCAACTCTATGGTGTAATCCAGTCTGTCAAGAAACTGAAACTGAAGTTATTAGTCATTACCTAATACTATACTTCGCCACTCCAATGTATAAAAATCTCCTCAGTAGCTATATACTCTATATTAGAAAAATTTATAAGATCAAGAAATTTGTTTCAAGCTATATATTGGTCATCAATATAGTACAAGAACTTGTCTTTCGCAATAGACGTAAAGAAGAAACCATGGGAGCAAAAAACTTCCCTCATAAACCGGTGGCATCCTGACATTATCCTCGTGGCAGAAGTGGCTGCAGGTGAAGTTTTAGGATGAGATTTTTTTTTTTTTTTTTTTTTTTTTTTTTTTTTTTTTTTTTTTAATTACACCCAATTGAGAGTTCTGAATTTTGATTTTTCATTATTGAAAGTTAATCCTAAAATTTTTTAAAATTTTTTTCTCAAACTAATTCAAATAAATTCGATGATCGATGGGACTGATTTAAATTCTACCCACATCTTCAAATTCAATCCCCAGTAATTTTCTCTAATAAAAAAAATCCAATTTTGTAAAGTGGTCCATCCACTAAGAGAAGAAATATCCAACTCTATGGTGTAAATCAAGTCTGTCAAGAAACTGAAACTGAAGGTTATTAGTCATTACTAATACTATTACTTCGCCTACTTCCAAGAAAATAAACTCCTCAGTAGCTATATACCTAAATATTAGAAAATTTTCAAGATCAAGAAAATCTTGTTTCAGCTATATATGGCTCATCAATATAGTACAAGACTTGTCTTTCCAATAGACGTAAAGAAGAAACCATGGGAGCAAAAACTTCCCCTTCATAACCGGTGGCATCCTGACATACCTCCGGTGGCAGAAGTGGCTGCAGGTGAGCTTTTTAGGATTGAGATGATGGATTTCAGTGGAGGTCGTATTACACAGGAAAATTCTGCAGAAGACATCAAATATGCTGAACCTTCTATTGTGAGTTCCGTTTGCTTTTTCTTTTCCCCCTTTTAGAATCATATATACATTATCCAAAAATAATTAATAATTAAAAAACGTAATATATTTTTGTCCTTTAATGGAAGGTAGTGCCTTAGGAAAAATAGTGTCCTCTAATTTTGCTGTTAGTCTAACTTTAGGACAAAAGATAATAAAATTCAGTGGCCAAGTTAGTTCATTTATGGCTCCTTCAACGGCTAGAGTGGTGGTGCCTATAGATCTGAAGAAGAAGCCATGGGAGCAAAAACTACCTCTTCACAACCGTTGGCATCCAGAAATTCCACCGGTTGCGGAGGTTAAAGATGGTGAATTCTTCAGAGTAGAAATGGTAGATTGGACTGGTGGTATTATTAAAGATGATGATTCTGCCATCGATGTAAAATCCATAGACCTTTCAACTGTAAGTACAAATAATATGATCAATAGCTAGCAATTAAGGGTAGAACTCAAGGGAAATATAGAGTAAGTGATCACCATGTCAAAGAATTATGGTCTGTTTGGTAACTGTTGCAGGTTCATTATATGAGTGGACCGATTAGAGTTCTGGACAAGGAAGGAGTTCCGGCGAAACCAGGAGATCTGCTCGTGGTAGAAATATGTAACTTGGGTCCTCTCCCTGGAGATGAATGGGGTTTTACAGCAACATTTGATAGAGAGAATGGAGGTGGTTTTTTGACTGACCATTTTCCTTGTGCAACCAAAGCTATTTGGTATTTTGAAGGAATATATGCCTATTCTCCTCATATACCAGGTAAATGTGAAATTGTATTCTGAAATCTCAACAAGAACTTCAAATATTAAACAGAACTTGGGCTCATGACTATAGAATTGCACAAAAGAATTAGTATTTTATAGTATGGACTAATCTTAATGATTCTGTATGCAAATAAGGGGTGAGATTTCCAGGTTTGACTCACCCTGGAATAATTGGAACTGCACCATCAATGGAACTCCTAAATATATGGAATGAAAGAGAAAGAGAAGTCGAAGAAAATGGGCTGCAATCATTCAAACTATGCGAGGTTTTGCATTCTAGACCGCTAGCAAATCTACCATCACCAAAAGGATGCCATCTTGGAAAGGTATGCCATTAAGCTAAAAGGACTTCAGAACCATGGAACTGTTTCCATAGCACATCAATCTTTCTGCAGATTTTTGAAAATAAATATATAAAATTGCCTACTGATGCAGATAGTGTAGCCAATTGCCCTGACAACCAAAATTTTTATGCAGATAGATAGTATAGCCAATTGCCCTGGCAACCAAAATTTTTGTTTATGCCAAAATTGAAACATGCAAGTGCATAGAAAAATTCTGGTAAGAAACTTGGCAGGTAATTCTATGTGCAAGAAAGACAGCAAGGGTCTTTCGTGTTCCTGTTTGAGCTGCTATTGAGAATAATATGTCAGAATCATTAAATATATTTTGTCAAAGGTGAAATTGGTATGGTTTTGTAATAAAAACTCCAAAACAGTTAAAAACAATGTAGAATTATCTTTTTGAACGTATTGAGGGTGTTTCTTATTGGAAAACTAGAATTCAACCACAAAAAGAAGAAATGTAAATCTAACGGTTAATGTATCTTCTGCAGATCCAAAAGGGCACTCCTGAATGGGAAAAGATTGCTATGGAAGCAGCAAGGACAATCCCAGGAAGAGAGAACGGAGGGAATTGTGACATAAAAAATCTTAGCAGAGGCTCAAAAATATACCTTCCAGTATTTGTAGAAGGAGCAAACTTTAGCACTGGTGATATGCACTTCTCTCAGGGCGATGGCGAAATCTCATTCTGCGGCGCAATCGAAATGAGTGGATTTCTAGAGCTCAAGTAGATATTTCATATATTCACTTTGCCTATTAATTGCTTAAATATTTGCCCTACCATTAATCGTCCCTTACTGCATCTGCCTCTTTGATTCAACATCTGTTTGGCAATTGCATTTGGGTTGCTTTTAGCAAACTGCAGTTGCAATATTGAATACTTAGATAATCATGTTTCGAAAAGCAATTCCAAACAGAACCTCAAATCTACATTTAAAAGTTGTTGTTGTGGTATCAGGTGTGAAATCATAAGAGGTGGAATGAAGGAGTACCTTACACCGATGGGGCCTACTCCTCTGCACGTAAACCCTATCTTTGAGATAGGACCAGTAGAGCCAAGATTCTCAGAATGGTTGGTATTTGAAGGGATCAGTGTCGATGAGAGCGGAAGGCAGCATTTTCTTGATACAAGTGTTGCTTATAAGCGTGCAGTACTAAATGCGATTGATTACCTCTCCAAATTTGGCTACTCCAAAGAACAGGTTTATTATCCATAACCTAACCTCACATTAAGCTAATTCATTCATTCATCATTGAATAAAGTCAAACCAGAAAATTTTGTTGAATACATAATAAGAGAATATGCTGGTGATTATCAGATGTATCTCCTGCTATCATGCTGTCCATGCGAAGGAAGGATTTCAGGAATAGTTGATTCTCCTAATGCTGTGGCCACCCTCGCAATCCCAACAGCTATATTTGATCAGGTAGTTAATTCTCGTTCAATCTTTCAGAAATCAACAGTTATAATTTCATGTTTCACAAGTCAGAAAGTTTAACCATGGCTCGTCAAGTATCTTTACCAACAAAATGATACCTCATAATTAGGCAAACATTAGCAAAATAGTATATATTTTGGAGCACCCTTGGGAGAAAGAACTAAAATAAAAGTGATCCGACTTCTTGTTCTCCACTCGTTTTTCATTTCGTCGTTGGATAATTGAATTGTGCAGGACATTCGTCCAAAAAGCGACAAGGTGCCTGTCGGCCCTCGGCTAGTGAGGAAACCGGATGTCCTAAAATGCACTTATGATGGAAAATTACCCATCACGAAGAACCCCAGCGCCCCGTAATAAGGAATCAGCACCTTTTGACTCCAGCTTCTCATACCACTTTCCACGCCATATCTATGTACATACATATGTGTGCACGTATACATAAATGCCTATTTTATTAGCAGTTTATGGTAAGAGGAAGAATTTTGAACTGCAAAACCTTATTAATAACTTTAAAAATTCAAGGGTTATAAACTATGCACTTCTAAAAGTAAATGTCTGTCACAGGTATCTTTGCATTTACACATAATTTTTTGCAGAACTAAGTCTAAGATAGAATAGATCAAGTGTGTTGTGCTCTCTAAAAATAGTTGACCCTTCGCTTCAAAGAGACAAACAAAAGGATGCAATGAATTACTTGTCCTATTTGCCCAAGTACATCACCTCTAAACACTGAAGTCAAAAATTCTCTCTCCCAATAAAAAGCCATACTGGGAAAAGGCTATGGCAAAATATAATTAAGTCAATAGTATATGGAGAGTGTTCGATGGTGTTGGAGAGATGTACTTCGCACACCAAACGCCCAGAGCCAAAGATCCAATTCAATACTCAGTACCTGAGTAAACAAGTCATGAGATTAAAATAATAAAAAATAATAGGAGAGAGATCAAGAAATCAAGAAACTCTAGAAGATAAGGAGATTCTGTAGGTTGCCTGCTCGGTAACCCAGACTGAAAAGAAAAGTTTGATTGATGATTTATGTTAATTCTAAAACATGATCTTTAAATTCCTTTCAAAAAAAAAAATATATATCTTTAAATGAACTATTTATACAAAGATTAGTTAGGAGTGCCATAAAAAAAGGTTGGAAATTTGAATGAAAGAATAGTAACAGCGTTAACATTAACAACCCTTCAACAGTAGCAAAGTACATGGACTTTTCTTTAATCAAAAACTGCAGCCCAACTGCGGCAAATAAAATTCTGCTGGTGTGTAGGAAAGATAAATTTAATCAGGGATTTCTAATGATAAGCCCTAGAGGGCAAGGTTACAAGAGGCAAAGAAATTTATCCAAAGGCTCAAACATAGCTTATGAGTCACATAATGATTATTCATCAACAAAAACATCAATGAGGGAAAAAAAAAGATAATAGCAACATCCTTATGACTGATGCATAAAAGAGATTTTATTCCCCATAGCAACAGATTAATGTTGCAAGCTAAGCCAATATGTTTACGAGGAGATTGACAGCATAAAAGTTGCAAGCTAAAAACTGAGGCACATTTTCAGAAATTACATTTTAGGTACAAATTCATTTCCACAAAGGAAGCATGCAAACATATTTCATTTTCCAACTATTGAGTAGTGATGGGATTACATTGAAACAAGATTGGTATTTCTTATAAACTGATAGAGATAAAAATAAATGCACAAATATCTGCGCGAGTAAAATAAGTTAGTTTAACAGTACCTGCTTTCCTGATTTTACTCGAAGCAAGTCCCTCATTTTCTCCACTGCATATATGGAGCATGCTCTTAATTCAACTTCCTCCTCACTGCCTGAAGATAATTCACAATCAGACTCAATCATTTTAATGAGGTTTGAACTATATTTTAGCACACCAAGTTGCTGAAGCACCGCTGGAACAATATAGTCTGCAAAAATAGTGATAGAACCAATGTCCTTAAATTCTCCATATCCTCGGCCCTTGAATGCACCATACAAATCAGCTGCAAAAATCTGAGCTCTTTTATACAAGAACACTTGGTGGCCTTTGTAAACTGAGTGGTCTCGGAAACCTAACCATTCAAATCACATCAAGCAAATATTTCAAGATCCTTGGAAATAAAGGCTATACCATCCCTATACAACTAAAGTCAATATGTACAATTCTGACAAACTAAGAATTCACAATAAATAACCAAAAGAAAAAATAGAAAGAAATACCAGGAAAGTGACTGGTAATAGTGGCAACAAGCTTCGCAGCTGATTTCTCACAGGATTCCACAAGATTTGATGCTTTACCTCCAAAATTCCTTTCCAGTTCAAAACCAACCTATGTCACAAATTAACAGATATCAAATTACCTATTTTTTGTCACAAGGTAGGTTAAGAAATTGCGTATCATCTGAATTAGTTCCGAACAGATTATGCATTCGAACGACAAGAATTTTAGGCATTAATCTCACAAGAATGGGGAAAAAAAAAACAGGAATCAAAACTTCAAAAACCTCATGCAGTAGACGAGTTCTTTCATCCTCCAGAGGAAGTGGTCTGGGCCATTTTAACAACTCACGTAATTCAGGACCTGGCAACAAGCATTCATCTTATTACTATTTCGGGGGAAAAAGGCATATCCTGGGCATGCATGCATGGAATTCCAGTGGTCATGCATACAGAGCAAATATAGTAACATCTTTCAAGGAAAGAAGGAATACTAAATAGCTCAACTTATCAGAAAGAAATTGAAAGCAAGGAGATGGAAGGTTAATATTGATTATTAGCTGAAACATAAATATCTTCATTCAGAAATTACAACTCAAAGAATGTAGAACCAATGTAAGAAAGCAAAAAAAACATGCTCACTGGCAAGCATAATTTTTCACACGGACAATACAATTATATTCTTATTGATGCCTATTCTCTGCAGAATTCTGATTTTAGCATCACAATTGACAAAGAGAACATTATTATCCTCTGACTGTCAGGCAAGAGTTATACCAATCGCCTGAAAACTAACAAGAGTAACTTACCTAGTCATCTGGCAAACTAATTTTTACTTTGGCATCTCAAAATCCACTCACTTGTTTTCTTTTCTTTTTAATCAAAAATGACTTCTAATTTCAAAAATAACTCTTGGTGAATGTGATCAAACCCGCCAATAAAGATGTATAAGGACACAAAATTGACAAAAAAAACAGCATTACCTGTGTACTTTTGCAGACGATCAGCATCAAACACAGATTTGTCATTTTCCAAAGCTTCCTTTAGGCCTGAAGCCAAATGATCATAGCTTAAATCCTTATCTGCAGAGAACAGGCAGCAAATTATCCCAAAAAAGAAAAAAAAAATGCAGTTAGCAGAGCAAACTAAGTAGCAATTGTATTGGCGGCAAATAGAAACTTGTGACACTACATAACTGCAAATTATCATTAGTAAAATATTAGAACATTTTTTGTCAGAGCTTCAGACAGAATATTTCAAATTGATAGTTTGATGGTAGATTAAAGATGTCCTGTTATATTAAAGTTTTCACAGGACGAAGGTTCAAGTCTATCTATCAAGGCATTGGCAATGGCCCTGCAAAAGGATTTTCATGCATAATGGCAGAGAAGAGTTTGTACATGCAACCCATGGTGAAACAGAGGAAACATTTCAATCAAAAGAAGAGAAAGGGGAAGATAGACACCAAGCAAAAGGATTTGGAAACACGACAACCATAAGCTAGCAAGAAGCAAAACATCAATGATAGGTCATCAGATAACATTAGATCCACAAGCACACATAAGGACTTTAAGCTAAAAATACAAATAAACAAAGAGAAACAGGGTGAAGAGAACCATACCAGGCCAGAAGCAAAAATTCAAAGCATCCAAAACAAACAAGTATTGAACGGTGAGTGGTCCGTCATCGAAGTAATGAATCCCTTCAAAGTCCCATTCTATTCTCGGAATTTCCTGAATGTTTTCCACCGCTTTTTCAATCCCTACACCACCACATTTTCATGAATAAACAAATTACACCTCGCAGTAGCAGCGAGAACTTAAAATGGCGGTATTACCGTACCCGCAGAGTCGACGACGACATGAGAAGAGCGGCTAGCCACCCAAGCAGCGCTTGCCCTAACCTGTTCCATGGTTGCCGCAGTAAATGTAGATATTTTGAACCCTAAAATGAAATTTTATATAGGAATGAAATAATGGTGCGCGCGTGAGCCAATGGTCTGCTAATAAGTTTCCCGCTTTTGTTTGGCAGTTTTAGTTGCATTAGTCTAGTTTGTGGCGTTTGGTGGTGGTTTTTTCCTGTCCCCGATGAGTGGAGTGAGTGTCGGCCACGAAATTTCCATCAAGGGCTGCGTCTGTTTTTGTTTGGGTCTCACGTGGGAACATGGAATGGAATGGAAGTTACTAGTAATGGGCCTAAAAAGTAAAAAGCAGCCAATAAGGCAATGAGTTTCAACTTTCAACAAACTTGCCTTTTGAGTTTTGATTTCTTCGTCAATAAAGGTGTTGGATAAAATGTGAAAGACCAAATAGTGTGAAGAAGACTTATCTATCGGATGAGAGGCTGGGATTCCCCTTTTCAATATTTTTGGAGAATAATATTTTAAAATTCAGTTGGCTTAATATTATAATTGAAAAAGGTTATTATTACCGACATTTGTTTCGGCATTGGACTATTACCTGCCTATTAATCATCATTGTATATCTTCTAAAAATATATATATATATAATAGATATTTTTTTCTTGGTGATAAATTATTGAGAGTATAACTTTTAAAAAAAATAAATGAGTTTTGAGGAAATAGTATTTTGAGGGATAAAATTAGTTGTTTTGATAGCAGTCAGCTATTTAAGTATAGTGGTAGAACTAAGGTGGCTAGTGGTGGTGGCTGCTTCCTAATTTTTAATTTTTTTAAAATTTATCTTGTAATGAAATATATTAAATTTTACATTTTACCTGTAAAATAGTTGTTTTCATTATGGCCACCTCTAAATATTGAAAATTTTTCAGCCTTTTTTTTTTTTGCCTTTTTTTTGTTATGCTATTGTTTGAGTAGTTTTTCAAAATGTTAAAAGTTAAACGTCACATGAGTTAACTTTTCACAAAACGCTACCCTAATTTCTAAAAATTAATCTAAATGTTAAATTTATTGAACATAGAAACCACTAAAAATTTACTTAAAAAACTGTTACCGAACACAATTTTAATAAATATTCTATCCTAAAATAAAAAATATTAAATAATTAAATAGAAATTTAAATTTTAAAAAACAATAAAAGTCGTGTTTTTCTGAAAGGTAATAGTAGCACTTGTATTGACCTGAAAGTAAAATCGGAAGGACAGGACGCCCACTCTCATAGATCATACGCAATTATAGACGAGTTGCAAGGAACTGTGTTGAACTTTTAGCAAATGAAGTAGGACATTCAGCAAATTTCATTTATGTTATAACATTGCATTTTTTTTATCATGTTATAAAAAAATTTATAACATTGCATTGTTATTACATTGTATTACAATTCAACCTGGATTCCTTTTTTTTTTTTTTTTTAACAAAATGTATTGTAGACATTGCTAAAAGCATAGTACAACACAAAAATTTCCAGCCCATTAAAAACCATATTACAAAGTAAATTACAAAATTCATTAAGTGCATGAAATAAATCAATTAATTAAAATAGTAATAAAGAAAGGTATTGCACATGGGAATTGTTTGATCTTGGATACCTCTCTAACCATGACAATTAAGGTTTTATGTGCGATTTATATTAAGAAATTCAATTTTATTTTTTTATTTTGTTTAATTTTGGTTTGAATATGAAATTAATATTTTAAATCTATATGATTCACTCATAATTTTAATTCGTAGAATAGTGGATCAAAATAATAGAGTTCATAATTTGTTTTTTAGAAGAATACCAGAATAGAGTTCACAATATTAATTTGTCGGTGAACTGAAGTTGTAAAAGTTTCAGAAACCATGTAGGAATCTACTAGGTGCCACGTTGATTGGATAAGATTAGTTGTCTTTTGAGACGGCTTTATTCAAAAATGATAGTGTAGATTTTTTCTTCTTTTGAGGAGTAGTCCGATGTATGTACAAACAATGTGCCATTTTATTATGTCTGAGAGTAATATCATTTTTCGATTTATTACTGTCTCCTTTTATAGAGATTTTCTCATGGACCCAACCCATAATCTATATTCATCAGAAGTTCTGAGTTTCTGTGCACACCACCACAACCCCCAGGGCAAAGATTTCCTCTTGAGCACCCATCAGAATTAATTGCAATCCAGCCCAAAGTAGGATATTTCTTAATATTAATAGTTTAACTTTTGTCGTAAAATATTATCGGAATAAAAACATTAAAAAAATTTAAGAACTCAACATAAAAAAATATAAAAACTTAAACCAGACAAACAATTGTTTAAATGGAAGTCTCGAAATAGATTCTTTCAAAAACATAGATATTAATGTTAAAAAAAATAATATTTAGTACAATGTTTTATATAATGCGAAACGTATTCATGCGAATGTATTTTACAAATTGTTTATTCTAGCACTGTTAGCATTTTAAAAAATTTATTTTTCAGAAGTCAATAAAAAATATAAACACAATTTAGAATAGTAGCTACAAATTCAATCCTACTTGAATTGCCTACCTACGACTCAAAGCTCAATTTCTGTTACCAAACAATCAAAAGCCAATTAGTTTAATTTGGCAACTCTGAACAACTCGTTGTTCCACGTTTCCTATCCGAATTTTTTGTTGCAATCCAGAAAACGATGTCGTGTGCAGTACCCCAAATCAAAGGCTCAAACTCAAATGCGATCAAACGGCATCGTCTATTTCATTTTTCTTTTTAGCGATTTATTTTAATTAGCAAATGAAGGGGGAAAAGAAAAGAGGGGAATATTAAAAAGCAAAAAGAAAAAGGTAAAAATAAAAATGAGATGGGGAAAGAAAGCGATTCCGGTTCCGACTAACTTAAAACAAACACCTTTTTTCCCTAATTTACGATTTGATGGCCATAAGGCCTCTGCTACAGCAATTCACAATCTTCCATCATCGGCACCATAACAACACAACTTTCTTCTCTCTCTTCTTTCCTTCTACAACTAAGTCTCCCTCTCCTTCCCTTCTCTTCTCTTCTCGATCGCCAATTACCTTATTGCGTCGCTTCGCATCTGGCGCCACTTTCTCTCACCAAAAGCAAGAGCAACAGCGCCAACCGCCTGTAGGCCTCCATCGCTCGAAGTCGTTAGCTCCGTTGCCAGACACGCTGGCGCAGAAAATCGGGAAATCAATTCGCCGCCCTGGCGCCCCTTCCAAAGCTAGGGTTTACGGTGATGTTAATGTTATCCGGCCTAAGGAGTACTGGGATTACGAGTCCCTTACTGTCCAATGGGGGTAATTGTCTTTGTTGTTTTTAGGAGTTGTTTTGCTCTCTTTTATTTGATTGCCTTGAAAAGTAAAGGGAATTGACTTTAATTTAGATGGATGGATTAGTTGTTGCTGGGAAATTTGGATCATTATTTGCCATGCGATGAAACTTCACGCATATTTAATTAACCATTTCGGATTTTGCTTCCAGTTGGGTAGTGTATTTACGATTGAGTATACAATTCCTTGGTTTTATGCTTGGAATAATTTCATATTAACCACTCCAAGAAACTGTATTATGTGATAGTAGTTCATTTGTGTACCTGGCTCACTTCAGGTGGGATTCAGGTTCATGTTTCTGTTAATTTGCTTTCTGTTTTCGTTCTAACGGTGACAACGCTATGGAAGTGATTAAGTTAAATAGTTGATATAGGTGTGGTTGGGTTCAGGTCATTGCTTTCTCTAGGGTAGGGTTTAATAACAACATTCAGCTCTTATTAGTTTTAAGTTGCTTATAATGCTAACATGTATATCGCTTAGAAGTCTTGATTAAGCTGAAATGAACTTAAAATGATAAGTCAAAAGTTTCTCCTTAAATTTTGCACTAAATACAATCTCAATAGGCTGTTCAATAAATTGCATCATTTAAATTATTCAGCACTTAAAATTCAAGTGTTATATTTTCAGCACTAATCTTCATTTTCAACAAATACCTTCTAAGTAATCAGCTATACAAAGCATATTAATTGGAACTTTTGTCCCTTTTGCGCTCTGCGTTTCTTTCCCTTCTGTCTTTCAGTTACTTTGTCTTATAGTTGTTTGATGGTGTTTCCAGGGAGCAGGATGATTACGAGGTGGTGAGGAAGGTTGGACGGGGAAAATATAGTGAGGTTTTTGAGGGCGTCCATTGCACTGATAATGAGAAATGCATCATTAAGATTCTCAAACCTGTGAAGAAGAAGAAGGTGAACCTTAGTAATTTGCATCAGTCATTTTCTTGTATTTTATTTATTTTTGAATTTTTTAAACAAGTAAATGATTGCACCAGCTGGGAGTTGAGCTTGGCGCAGTGCTGTGACAGACTGCTGGTGCTATTGTTTATGTAGATGGTTATCTTATTAAATGAGTATAATTGTTGGAAGTCAAGAATTGTGCAGTGTTGAATTTTTCATTCATTTTTATCCTTTTGGTTCCATCTATTCATCTATAGCATTTGTTCTTATCTTGAAGAATATATAGACAATATAGAAGTTTGTTTGCCATTTATTTGGAGATATCATATATTTATAAGAGGGAATTTTTCATTGAATACTTGACACAACATTTACTAAATTATTGAATAAAAAATCTACTCTATTATACATGTGCCACAATAGCAATTAGAGTTAATTTAAATTTTCAAAGGAAAGAGGGATCATTTCACAATAAATAAAAGGAAAATTTAGGAAACAGTAATTATGATCAATTAATTGGAATTTAGGGTTTTCAGCTTTATTTAACTTCACACGTGGATTGGTTAGGTGTGGTTGAAAATGATACATATAATACCACTTTGCTACTTGTTTTTTTTCATTGCTGGTAAATGGTTGTTGCTGTGATTATAATACGGTCAAATTCTGCCGTTAGTTTGTAGATTATTATTAATGGCTAGTTTGCAAACTAAGGGAAAAAAAATGAAAAACAAAATGATGCTTAGAACCCATAATGCAGGTTGTTAGTATGGGGTACTTCAAATGTGCTTCTAGATATTTTCCTTATATGTGTTAATGCAATATAGAAAATATATATTTTTTTGACCTTTTATATGTGTTTATTTATTTATTGTGTGTGTGTGTGTGTGTGTGTGTGTGTGTGAGAGAGAGAGAGAGAGAGAGAGAGAGAGAGAGAGAGAGAGATACAAAAAAATGAATTGCTTAGAACACATAGTGCGGAGTTAGATTAGATATGAGGTGTACTTTTCAAAATGTGCTTCTAGATATTTTTCCTTATATTGTTTTGTTAATTGCCAACTAATAGAAAATATATACATTATTAATGTTGACCTTATTTATACTCGTGTTTATTAATTTATTGTGTGTGTGTGTGTGTGTGTGTGGTGTGGTGTGGTGAGAGAAGAGAGAGAGAAGAGAGAGAGAAGAGGAGAGAGAGATGAGAGAGAAGAGAGAGGGAGGGGGGGCGGAGCAATTTAAACTAGCTATTTTGAAATTTCTTCTGTGAAAAGTTGGATTTCATTCTATCCACCGCTTTTAAGGTTTAACCTTGGCTATGTTTATTGAACATTGGGTGCCTAGAATTTCCTTGCAGATATAGATTTTAGCAACTTAGGCAAAAAAAAAAAAAAAAAAAAAAAAAAAAAAAAAAACTCTTTAAGATAAATTCAAATGTAGTGCGCATATCAAGTACTATGAGAAACCAGTGGTTTACTTGGTTGAGTAAAAAGAACCATTAAAAAGATAGTGTGTGAATACTTGTGCATTTGGTTGCACTTTGTGAATATGTTTTTAGTGCATGTCTTACTAGGTGTCTTACAAGTAATGTTATTTGCAGAAATTTAGGCCAACTTTGTGTTGAACATTAGTGTTTATTTAAGCACAGGGATGGAAATTAGTTAGATATGAATTCCATTTTTTTGCTTGCCACGTGTCCATAGCTCAGGTATGTGGTGTCTCTAGAAGTGGGTATGCTGCTTGCTTTTTCTTCTTTTTTTTAGGGAAGATAAAAGTATATACACCTTTGCACATTATATATGCTATGAAAATTGAGATTTTTATTATGTCATATGAGAAATCATGTAGTTGAATGTAAACACATTGATTTGGTTAAACTTAGAATTTTTTGACAAACAACTTTATTTTTATTAACTATGAAAAGACCATTAATATGAGGGGAATTATAATAATATTTATATAATGGTAGGAATAAAAAGTAGAAATTATATTTAGAATAAGTAGGTGTAATACCACAATAACAACATTTGAGCCTCAGTCCCTAACTAGTTGAGGCTAGTTATATGAGCCTTTTGTTTCTATTTTGCTATATTCAATAAAGTATAGAAACAACAGATCTTTTGAAACTTACCTCCATATGGTTCTAGGTCTACTTTTTCCTCTTTTAGCATCCTTGACTATCAACGTTTTACATCTACAAACTGGAGCATGAGGGTCTAGTAGGATATTACCAAATATCTTAGACATCCTTCTCTTATTTTATCTCCAACTTGTGCTACTCGCACCTTTTGGTAGGCATTCTTATTTCTAATTTCATCCAATCTTGTGTAACCACGTATCCATCTTGACATCTTCAGCTTTGCATCATTCATTCTATGAACATGTTGGGAATTCAGGGCCCAAGATGCATTCCCGTGTAACTTCGCAGGTCTCACCGTCATTTTATAAAATTTGTTTTTTACTTTGTTAGATATCTTTTATACATAGCACACCTGTAGCATTTCTCTATGTCATCCATCCTATTTTAATTTTATGAGTTACATCTTCATCTATCATGTTACCTTCTGAATACTGAGTCTGTGTGAGCTTAGCAAAGCATAGAAAGTCCTAGGCTCAGGCAAAGGATGAGAGTTGCAGTAGATTGATGGCCAAAACTAAAAATAGTCAAACCCCGGTTTGAATTCTTTGAATTAGGTGTAATATAACATATAGGGAGATTCTTTTTTTTTTCTTTTAAATATATTTTGAGCTCTAATTTTTTCGTGTTCTCTTAAAACTGTATGGTTATTGATATTTGCATATCATCCTTGTTAAATTGCTTTTTAAAAGCCTTTGTGTCACCCTTGCATATATTCCCTAAAATTTTTTATCAAAATAGTTATCTGAAGGAAAGGCAATGTACAATTGTTTTTGTTTCATTAATAATTTACTCTCACAAACACTATGAATCGAATAAAAGAATAATGTAGTGCTAGATTTAAGAACACTCCTATCCAATAAAAAAAATAATTATCAAGAATAATTATTTGATTTGTATTATAATGAGATTTCGAACAGTTGACGTACAAATGGAAATTCACTCGTATATGTAATGCAAAAGGAAAGGAAAAGGATTTCTGCGTCATCTTTATTAAAATGAAATGCTATAGCTATAGCGAAATTACCAAGATGAACTAGCTATATATTTAATTAAAATCTAAATGTGTGTAGAGTAGAAATTGAAATTTTGAAGCAACTTGCCTCTCAAAGCTTTTGCCTAAAATCTGTTTTATCATTATTCCTAAACTCATTATGTCTCATCATTACTCCCTTTGTAAAGCTCATCAGACCTAGATGGCAAACATTTCTGTTTACAACCTGCACATGAGGAAATTTGATCAATTAAAATAATAAAATATATGCTGCAAACATTAAGAATCCTTGTAAGTTTTAACCAACCAAAATTTAATTATGAATTCATGTCCTACATCCAACTAATAACAATACAAAACAACATTAGAATTCCAATTTGAAACCAACTAATAACAATACAAAACAACATTAGAATTCCAATTTGAAATAACAACTTAAGTTAACCCTAAAGGGACTTTTGGTAATAGAATTCTGATGTCCTAATTTCTTAAACAAATATTTTACGTCTTTTTACTTTTATATTTGTTATAGATAAAATATATAGCATTTATTTGGGGTGACTTCATGGCTGAGCTGCCCTGTTAACATGGGTGACATTATTTGCTTTATTTGGTGAAGATAGGTGCAGTTAGCTAAGATTGTAAAGCATGCCATCCCTGTTTGCTCATCAAATGGTGCAAAATAATATGTTTATTTTTATGTTAGAAAGAAATGCTTTTAAAATGAAGTTAGAGCGTTATTCATTTTGTCAAAGATCAATATACCAGATGGGATTCAGGAGATTGTTCAAATGAATATTTTTTATTGGATGCTTTTGGAGACTTTCATGTCTTGATTCCTGTACTTGTTTCCCTTAGTCCTTGTTGACTGGGCAATCATGCTATAAAGCCATGTTATTTTGTAGGATTTTGAAGTCATCTGTCAGCAACTGTCATCTGGATTTTAATCTTATGAAATTTGTTCCTGTATTTTGGGCTATATATTTACTTTCCATTTTTTAGGATCTGGATAGACATTTTCAAACATCTGCTTCTGACGGCCAATATATCATCATTATATTAGTAGACATGCAGCTCTACAATTCTTTGGTTATGATGTGAGCATTGATTCTATATGACTTTTTTTGTAGTCATGGGTTTTATCAGTTATTTTCCTAAAGAGAGATCTAATTGCTTGCAACTGTAGAAGATAAACTTTATTTACTTTTTTCTGAATGTTTTCAGCTTATGTGCTTATTTTGTAGGATGACTTTGCTAGACTAATTTTTAGTTATATTGAATGCAGATTAAGAGGGAGATTAAAATACTGCAGAATCTCTGTGGCGGGCCAAATATTGTGAAGTTGCTTGATATCGTTAGAGATCAGCAATCAAAGACCCCAAGTCTTATTTTTGAATATGTAAATAATACTGAGTTTAAAGTGCTTTACCCAACACTCTCAGACTATGACATTCGATATTACATTTATGAACTTCTGAAGGTAAGTACACATTTTTCATTTATCTTACACTGGGAGCTGAATGTATGTTATGTATATTAATCTTTCATAAATGGTATCTGAGGTAAAAATGGAAGATAGATTGACATTGACCTGCCTTGTCATCTAAACTACTATTTTTTTTCCCGTTCTTGAAGATTGAATTGATTATGTTCTATGTATAATTTAATTACTAGATTTGAATTTGAAATTCTCAAATGTTCTCCGGAGTATAGGAGCCAACCCTTTTCTCTTTGTCCAGTGGTGGGGAAAAACTTGGTGAGGACACTGAGTCCCTTAAGAATAGTTGTGTAACACCCTTAGGTTAATCCCTTATTGGATGAGCACATGATGGAAGTGTGCAGATTCTGTAGGCTAGCAAGAGGCCTTTTGGGTAGAGCGCTAAAGTCTCTACTTCAAAACAAAACCATGAGAGGATGACTATCGAGGCTCCCAAAGAGGACAATATCTTGTGACGGGTTGGGATGTATCCAGATCTGTACACAAGTGACATGAAACTATCTTGAGTGTGCAGTGGAATTGACTGAGGTGTTATAGATCAAGGATGAGAATTCGTATAAAGCCATGTTATTTTGTAGGATTTTGAAGTCATCTGTCAGCAACTGTCATCTGGATTTTAATCTTATGAAATTTGTTCCTGTATTTTGGGCTATATATTTACTTTCCATTTTTTAGGATCTGGATAGACATTTTCAAACATCTGCTTCTGACGGCCAATATATCATCATTATATTAGTAGACATGCAGCTCTACAATTCTTTGGTTATGATGTGAGCATTGATTCTATATGACTTTTTTTGTAGTCATGGGTTTTATCAGTTATTTTCCTAAAGAGAGATCTAATTGCTTGCAACTGTAGAAGATAAACTTTATTTACTTTTTTCTGAATGTTTTCAGCTTATGTGCTTATTTTGTAGGATGACTTTGCTAGACTAATTTTTAGTTATATTGAATGCAGATTAAGAGGGAGATTAAAATACTGCAGAATCTCTGTGGCGGGCCAAATATTGTGAAGTTGCTTGATATCGTTAGAGATCAGCAATCAAAGACCCCAAGTCTTATTTTTGAATATGTAAATAATACTGAGTTTAAAGTGCTTTACCCAACACTCTCAGACTATGACATTCGATATTACATTTATGAACTTCTGAAGGTAAGTACACATTTTTCATTTATCTTACACTGGGAGCTGAATGTATGTTATGTATATTAATCTTTCATAAATGGTATCTGAGGTAAAAATGGAAGATAGATTGACATTGACCTGCCTTGTCATCTAAACTACTATTTTTTTTCCCGTTCTTGAAGATTGAATTGATTATGTTCTATGTATAATTTAATTACTAGATTTGAATTTGAAATTCTCAAATGTTCTCCGGAGTATAGGAGCCAACCCTTTTCTCTTTGTCCAGTGGTGGGGAAAAACTTGGTGAGGACACTGAGTCCCTTAAGAATAGTTGTGTAACACCCTTAGGTTAATCCCTTATTGGATGAGCACATGATGGAAGTGTGCAGATTCTGTAGGCTAGCAAGAGGCCTTTTGGGTAGAGCGCTAAAGTCTCTACTTCAAAACAAAACCATGAGAGGATGACTATCGAGGCTCCCAAAGAGGACAATATCTTGTGACGGGTTGGGATGTATCCAGATCTGTACACAAGTGACATGAAACTATCTTGAGTGTGCAGTGGAATTGACTGAGGTGTTATAGATCAAGGATGAGAATTCGAAGACAAATGCTTGTGTTTTGCTGTTAGTGTTGTGTTTCTTTGAATTTCTTCAAATGAATGTGCAGAATGTGAAGTAATGCTGTCCTGTTAATATGTTATCAGGTTGGCCAAGTTGTTTTATTGGTGCTTCCTGGAATGTTATAATTGTTGGCATATTGTTATTGGTTCGGCCTGCCTGTCCAAATATGGAGTGTGATTTAGGAACTGTTGCAATAAAGGTGTCAAGCTTCTTGGATATTTTCTGTTCATCTTCTAGTTGATAAGTTAGTAACTCTGTTATTGCTGCACGCATATTGTTGTTGTTTATAGTCAGCATGGCGTCATACTGAGTATGCTTTATGAACTGTTAGAATAAAAAGCATTGGGCTCCCGCAAAATTTGGTTTTTATTATCTGGCTGATAAGTTAGTGATGCTGTTGGCTTTGGCTTGACCTTGTTTGTTATTATAGCTTCTCTGCTAAACAATTCTTTTTGGCTGAAATATTCCTGTTTATCTCATGTTATACCAAAATGAATTTGGCTTCTCATGCCTTCAGATAATATGCATGTAGTGGGTCTATATCTACATGAAACACTCACGCGCACCATATTTCCATTGTATTTTATGCATCAATTAGCTGGAGTGAGTTTAAAGTTTCAAACTTACCTCATTTTTTTCTTCTCTCAGTTTTTTACGTATTTCAGGTTATATGTTTTAGTTTTCAATTAGAGAAATATTACTTAGGATGCTGAGGAATCTAATTGACATTTTAACTATGGTTATCTACAATTAGCACTTTTAACTTTGCTTTAGCAGACTTTCAGTGATGAAATTAAAAAAACAGAAAAAATAATAACATGTGGGGCTTGCTCTCTGTGTGAAATCTATATATTTCACATTGCACTATGTGTTAGAATCGTATTGACTGCCCCTTTTCCCCTTCTCTTCCTCGTACTTGCTGCTGTTAATCTGAATAAGTTAGCCTTGCAAGTTATGCTAATGACATTTTTGGACTTATAATTGTTTTTGTATTTGGAGGGTTTCTTGTGTAATGCTCCTTGTTGGGCACCATGTTATCTACAATATATATTCTTCAGATTGTTGTGGGGCATTACCTCAAAATGGGGGAGTAATAACACTCTCTTTTTCAGAAGTCTTGAAAAGCTTAACCGTTATCATGCAGTTCCTTGTTTGTAAAAGGCAGGAAAAATGGTATAAGTTTCTTCTTGACACAATTTTCCTTACAGAATGGATGCAGCCTCATGGTTACTACGGGAGAAATTTTTATGTGGCTTCTTTGGATTGCCAAAAAATTTTAGATTTGGTCCATATATATGGATTGCAAGCGCATTTTGACATTCTTTTAGATTTTGGTGCTACAATCTGATTTATTGCAACTTAAAGTGGAAATTGATTTATCTTCTCTTCCTATTGTTGGTTAATGCTTATTTACATTGTTAAATATCTTAATTACTTGTCACATCCATTTCACGCTTCTCTTTTTAATGCTGCCATACTTCTAGTTTCTAAGTTGTTATGGATCCTTTGTGTAGGCTTTGGATTATTGCCACTCACAAGGTATTATGCATCGAGATGTGAAGCCTCATAATGTCATGATTGATCATGAGCAGAGGAAGCTTCGCCTTATAGATTGGGGATTAGCAGAGTTCTATCATCCTGGCAAAGAATACAATGTTCGTGTTGCTTCAAGGTTTGTTTCCATCTGATAGTTTATATTCAAGTTCCCAATGTAATGTTCCCATAATCTTTGGTCATTCTCTCTCTCTCTCTCTCTCTCCGTTTTGTAAAGCTCTATCCCCTCCTCATATAATTTGTACCTTCAACAAATAACCTGATGGCCATCATATAACATAATGCAATGCAGCTGACATTTTTTACCAAAGATGACTTCTTGATGGGTTATTGCATGTCATTTATTGATGAATCTCTAATAACTTTGACTCATCAGCTGTCAGTATTATTTGATGCTGTATGGATCACACTTGCATGCAAATGCTTGTGTTTGCTACCAGCACTGCAGAAGCTTTTGCTTCCAGGGTCTTTTTAACCATTTTTATTTTTTATTTTTGTCTAATTTACAGATACTTTAAAGGCCCTGAACTTCTTGTTGATTTGCAAGACTATGATTATTCGTTAGACTTGTGGAGTCTTGGTTGCATGTTTGCTGGAATGGTGAGTTCTTTCCTTCTCTACCATCCATGCATCCCCTTCTTTTTCTTTCATCTTTTAAATGTGGAAAAGTGCTGTTTGCATGATTACTGAGTATGGTTTGAAATAAACTTCTCACTATTTCAAATTCTACTTCTACACTTCTACGGCGTGTTTGGAAGTGGAACCCAACTTATTTTTCCAACAAGTCTTGGACTGAGTCCTGATGATGGACTTCTCAATAGCTCCCTTGGATGGCCTGCTAGAGATTTTGCATTTGAATAAGGATCTCAGATTTATGTTCTTGGTGATGCAATAGACAAGTTATTCTTGCTCTTCTTGCATACTCTTTCATGGGTGACATAACATGGAGGATTAAAAAATGACATAATACCACTGAGCTTTGTGATGCTTCATCATAGTTATTAGGTGTGCCAAGTGCACAGGCTTTGGCGCCTTACACCCTGGAAGGCTGGTGACCTACATCAGCCACACACCTTAACAGGTGCATGCCCCAAGCAGCATAAGGAGACCACATGTTCTCCCCCAGGTTTGTGCCAAGTGCGCACAGGCTTTATAGGGCGCCTTCAACACCCTGGGAAGGCTGGTGACCTAACATCACCACACACCCGTTAACATAGGTTGCATGCCCCAACAGCACACGAATGCATAAGGAGACCACAATGTTTCTTGGCTTACCCCGTCACCCACCTCCCCCACCCCTTTAAGTTATTTCATCAAGGCAATTCTTTACAAGATTTTAGGGATTAACTTACATATTACACACACTCGTAATATTAATGGACACACACACAGTCATATTCACTATAAAATGTAATGTATTATACAGATTCCAACTCATTAAGATAGAAATCCCATTAAGACTTAATTAGTCTATAAAGCATTCTCCCCCCCCACCCCTTTAAGTTATTTCATCAAGGCAATTCTTTACAAGATTTTAGGGATTAACTTACCATATTATGTATATTATGGACACACACTAAGTTATTCACATAAATGAATGTATATAAGATTCCAACTCATTACAAAGAAATTCCCATTAGACTTAACTAGTCTATAAGATTTGGTTGTTATTAGCTGAGCTTCCTATTCTTATTGATTTTGCTTTCTTAGGATTTAATTAAACTCTCAATCCTTTTTTTCTCTTAACTATTCTTATGATTTGATGGACATGATTAACTTTCCTATTTGTAGATTTTCTATAATCTAATTGCCATGACCTAACTTTCCTTTTTCAGATTTAGTTCAACTTCGCTACCTTAGGATTAACTGTTCAAAGACAAAATGTCTATATTTTTAGTTATATTTAGATTTTAAAAAGACTACGCAACGATTCTAAATCTTTTACGTTATTAATGTGACCACATGTGCACCTCAGTCTCATTCTGATGTGCACCTATGCTTTGCGCCTTGTACTTAGGCTCTTGGACCCCTGCAATAATTTTGTGCCCTTTAGTTATGCTTATGATTGTGTCTCTTGTTATGCAGATATTCCGTAAGGAGCCGTTCTTCTATGGGCATGATAATTATGATCAACTGGTCAAAATAGCCAAGGTATGTCAACGCTTATATACTATAAAAAAAAAAAAAAAAATCAGTATCAAATGTTTAAACAAGATACTATAATTTTCATTTTTTTATATGACAGGTACTTGGAACAGATGAATTAAATGCTTATTTGAACAAGTACCGCATAGAGTTGGATCCACATCTTGCAGCTTTAGTTGGCAGGTAGATGATACATCTTGATACATCTACCAGTTTTCCATCTTCTTCAGATATCTGGTTGTCCTAATTGTGATCATTTTCTTCTTGGCGTAGGCATAGCCGGAAACCATGGACAAAGTTTATTAATGTTGACAATCAGCATTTGGCAGTTCCTGAGGTAGAAACTTACAGTATGTAAATAGTTTATATTGCATTATACTTGTTTTAAATGCTTGCGCTATTTCTTTTTTGAAGGCTGTTGACTTCCTTGACAAGTTGCTGCGATATGATCACCAAGAAAGGCCTACTGCAAAAGAAGCAATGGTAAGTCCCTTTTCCATTCACATTTATCTATAGAAACACTTGACTAATTGATCCAAACTTGCAAATTCGTAGTATTTGACTATTTAATTTCTGCTGTTATTATCATTCCTATTGTTAGACTCGAGATTTAATACTATGCCTCCATAATTGATGACTCACCGACATGAAACATCAAGATAAGAGCCTGTTTGACCTGAAGCAGCAACTACAGGACCAAACAGGCCTCAAATAGTCTGATCTATTAAGTGAACTGCATCTGCATATGAATATGTTGGGCTGAATTTTGCCCTTTGTTTTTTTGGGTTTATTGGAATGTGTTTTCGCAGGCTAGCAGATGCTGCCCCTAATTATTTGTTTGCTTGTTTCATCAAATCACATGACTGTTTTTAAGTTAATGACCTTGTTGTTATGCAGGCCCATCCTTACTTCTATCCAATTAGAAATGCAGAAAGCAGCAGGGTTCGTACGTAGTTTCAAATTTCAGGATGCTGTCAAGATACGGCATCTTTCTTCTGCGCTTTGTCAGGGTCTTTTCCCTTGTAATCTGACTGAACTTATAATGTGTTGGTGAGCTTGCATCCAGGAAACCTTTTCATGTTTCTGTTGTTACAAACTGAGTCAATTTTTTAATGCTCAATTTAGATTTCTAAATCTAGATATTTCTGGCTTTATTATTGTAAGTTCACTATGTGCTCCTTTATTCAGGAAACGAATTTTATTACAGTTTTTATTCTGCAGTTTCTTGATTTAGGGGAAGTATCCATATTTTGTTATATATCTTTGTTTGTAAACATTTATATTCTTTTTATGAGTATTCAAAAGGGGGATCCAAACCTGAATTCACCACTAGTTTCTTTTTCTGGATCTGGGAGTCTGAAAATAACACCTTGAACCCAGTGGATTATTTTCTTTTAAATGAAAAAAAAATCCAATTATTCGAGCCTTGTCCCCCTATTATAGTTTTTTTATTCAATGAAAATTTCGTTAGTAAAATTTAAAGGAAAATTTTCGTTAGTAGTTTTCATTTCAAATAAACTGCAATTTAGTTGGAGGCTATTGGATTTGATTTTCTTTTCGTACTAGAATTGTAAATACATTTGAAATTGAGATTTACTAAACAATTTACCCAACAGTAAATGAGCAATTTTTAATTTAATAACTTGTATTTTTAGAGAAGTTTTAGAACCTTCATTAATAAATAATAATATTAATAAAATTATTATATTTAATTAGTGATAAATGTACATTTAATCTGAATTTCTCTTTTTAATACTAAAAAAATATTAATATAAAAAACATAATAATAAGAAATATTTTAATTTAGTGTGGTTATATTTAATTTTTAGAATGAAAACCCTTTTTATTATTATTATTTTTTCATTCTAACTCCAACAATAAAGATTTTTAAGTGAATCACAAAATTGAGATTTGTCCCGGATAAGGGGGTAATTATCTATTTTATTATACAGTAAGTTACGATGACAACTGGAATCCACTAATGGGCAAGTAACTGCTAGGGTTACATGCCTGAATAGGCGTTTTGATAGACATACTGTTACTGTTACTGTATTACCTTGCTTGGTTGCAAGTTGCAAGAAATCAGGAACGGTTGTGGGAGCAAAGTCAGAAAGTCAGAGAGTCAATTCAAAAGCTGCTGCTAACGTTATCCCGTGGAAGAAGTTTTACTGACTACTATTTGCTAACTTATCCATTTTAAATATAAAAAATAAATGTAACGGAAAATTCATGAATACGTAAAATGCATTTATTATTTGAAAAATCAGACACAAACTATTATGGAATAGAGGCACACAGGCCAAAGGGTATCCCTCCATAAATTGTGCAGTCTCCGTTGTATTATTTTTTGCAAACGTTATATTGTCCTAATTTAGCCATTCAGTTTTTCAACATTTAATGCCATCAGTTTCTTTCTTTCTTTCTTTCTTTTGGGTATGCATCATTTTTTTTTTCTTGCTAATGCAATACTACAAAAATGGGTTTGGTTCCTTCTGTAGCTTTGCCCTTATCTTATCCCTTTAACTTTTGACAATGGGGTTGGATTTCTCTGCTTGCTTGCTGATATTCTTCTTTCAATAGTTTCAAATATCAGTTTTTTTTTTTTTTTTTTTTTTTTGGGTTATCCCTGCCATTTAAATTGTGCATCTCCGTTGTATTTAATTTTTGCGAAACGTTATACTATTGTCCTGAATTTAGCCATTCAGTTTTTAGAAGCATATAATGCCATCAAGTTTCTTTCTTATCTTTCCTTATAAGCTTTTGGGATATGCATCATTGGTTTTTTTTCTTGCTCAAATAATAGCAAGCAATACTACAAAAAATGAGGTTGGTTTCCTTCTGTAAGCTTTTGGCCCTTTAGATCTTATCCCTTTTAATCTCTTTTGCACAATTTGGGGTTGGATTTCTCTTGCTTGCTTGCTGATATTCTTCTTTTCAATTAGTTCAAAATATCAGTTTTTTTTTTTTTTTTTTTTTTCTTTTTTTTCAAAGGTGTATATTTAATTTAATAAACATTTCATATATGGATTTCCCTGATTTTCTAAATATAAATTTTATTGGTTTTTTTTTTTTTTTTTTTTTTTTTCAAGGCTTTATTTTATTATAATTTCCATATATGGATTTCTGATTTTCTAATATAAATTTTATTGGGAATTAGTTCCTAACATAACAAAAGCAATTATCTTGTTGTAAAGTGCTTATGTCATTTTGGTACTAATTATAGAATATTTTGTTGATAATTTGCGTTAAGCTTCCAATCTTTGTGGTTCTTATTCTTTCTAAATTTTGGGTACTACTTTTAATTTCTTCTTCTTTTTTTAGTTAAATTCTGCAGTTCTTTTTTGTGGAATAGAATAATTTTCTTTTAAAGTTCAGAGCCTTTAGGTCAATTGACAGAAAGAGAGAGAGAGAGGTTGACTCTTACAAGCCAAAGATCATCCCTATCTCCACCCACCATGACATAGAAAGTGAAACGACAAGGTCTCTACCCAAATTTAGTTGAGGGACAAGTGTCCTTAACTTTCTTAGTTGATGGGAAGTGTGTTATGGAAAATAAAACCCACTTTTCCCTTCCCTTCCCTTCCCTTGGCCTTGACCTTACCTCCATTGTCCTCTTTTGACTGTATAAGGCAATTATTAGGTTTATCTAAAAGAGTATCAAATGGAAAATTCAATGCACCAAAAACTATCCAAATAGCAACTTCCTGTTTGTTAGGGACGCTACTAATCCAAAATAGGATATCCCATGCTACTGGATCTTCGTCATTTAAATTTAAATGGTTCACTCTAATTTTTAATTGATTTTATCTTTTTTCATATAGAGTTAAATTAATAATTGATTTTATCTTTTTTCATATAGAGTTAAATTAATAATGAGAGAGTTCACTTTTCTTAGAAAAAAGTAAAAATCTATACTTAAATTCATTGAAAAAAACTCAAAAATACACAAATTTATATGAAAACATTTTTAGAATATGTTCGATAAAATGAAATATTTTAACAGCCGTTAGCAGTCAACTATTTAACTATTGTTTCATTTTTATAAAAAATAAAATTTATAATCTGTATTCTCGTAACTCTAAATATTTTCTATAAATGCTATAGCCCATCAATGTTAATTGTTTATAAAAAAAAAAAAAAAAAAATCATTTTTAAGTATTAGATTTTCAATTCCAAATCTACTCAAACCAAACAAGAAAGAAAGAAAGAAGGAAAATGGGGTCAGAAATAAATCCATGTGAGCCAACTAATTCTAGTACCAAAACAGGAGTTTTGTTTGTAGGAGAGCCCTTAATTAGGAGGGCAGAAGTGGGAAGGTAATAATTGGCGACAAGATTAGGACATAAGAATCCCAACCTCATATTGGTTAACAGACATTTGGCATATAATCCGATACTTGGGACCGGCAATGAAGGGACCATACACACCTCATTTACATATTTATCATCTGTTACTTCTAATGTCTTAGTCTTATTGAAATGATGGAAAATACACGACTAAAAAGGTTACATTTTTATAAATATCACTAAAGCAACAATTGTCCATCGCAACCAGACAAAATACGATTTTCTTTTTTTTTTTTTTTAAAGTTATAAAACATAAACAGAAAAATATCATTTACCATTTATTTTCTATCTTGTTGGAAAATTTTTTTTATTTGCCACGTTTTTCTGTATTTGAGTTGAGACGATATCCAAATAAAATCTCTCCAATTCGTTTAGAAATATAGTTTATTTTTCTTATTTAATCAATTTATAGTAAGAATAATTAATTATTCAGTAAATTTTTTTTAAAAATATTATATTTTTTACTTGATAGTGACTTTTTATTGTATAAAAATAAATTTTAAATATTGAAGTATTAATTGAAATTATGAAATTGTAATTTCTAATATAGCTGCAATCTTGTGTTTTTATTATTGTTCGAATAAAGTAGTATCCAATTATAAATGAAAAAAAAAAAAAAGGATAAAAATTCAATCTTTTCCTTTCTTTCTTTCCATAAATACATTATATTATATTTTATAAAATGAATTCATTCCTTATAGATCCAAAAAAGACATGTGGGTCCATCTGAATTGAGACAAATAGAAAAGGCAAATTTTAAGGCCTTATAGTACTTTCATTTCATTCACATAGACAACTCCTTCCAAAGGTGAAAATGCATTACAATCGCAGCCCCACCACCACCACCACCACCACCATCATCATGCATGTCATGATCATGCATATCATGATGCTCCATACATACATTCATGATGATTAAATGATGGGATGGGCTGATGGGACTAGTGAGAAACGTGGCAAAACAAGGGATTTGGGGATCCAGAATTTGTTCTTATCCTCTCTCTCTTCTCCTCTCCATTAGGCCCATACTTTCCGTTTCAGTACTTTTTGTCTTCTTTTACTACCCCTACCTTCAACAACTACGTACCATATTATTTATTATTATTAGGTTAACATTTATATTAATTGTCTTATATAAACGTGTCATTTTAAGGGCATTCTCTTGCTTTATTTCTATTTTCAGTGTAATTATTATTTTTTTTTTTTCATTTACATCAGATGATGCTTCAATCCACTTATGCAGCTGAAGCGATTCAGCTCTCAATCGAGTGGAATCATTTTAATAATAAAAAACTTAAATTTTTATATCTCGAAAGTTTATTTTCGTCCATCCTTAATGGGTATTTCTTATTTGTATATATATCTGATAAAACAAGATTAAAAAGGTTGCATTGAGATAGACAATAACAATAGAAAGTTCATTTGCAGAGGAGAGCCAGAAGTAGAAATTTTAGGGTTGTGACGTTTCAATGAAAAGATGGTTATAAGTGGAGTCAATCTGATATTCGGGTAACGGGGAAAAAAAAGTAATTGGAAAAATTAGAAAGGTGTAAAATATATATATTAATAATTAATAAATATTGGGTATATAGAAATAAAACAAAATAATGTTTGTTTACTGTATAGTTAGAAAAGCAGAAATAGGAAAAAGGATTTAGTTTATGTGTGAGCCATAATATTTGTGTTAGAAAGTGCAAGAGCTTTTCAAAGTGGATGAAATCCGAATCAAATGAGAATGCACACTCAATCTTTTACTTGCCATATATATAAATATATAGCAGTTTCCATCAGATTTCTCTTTTTCAAAAGCAAATCCAACTTAATTAATCAAATATTCAAATATCCCTCATTTCAACTTCTAGCTAACGAAATATAAATATTCTTCCTAAGCAAATATTCATATACAGGGTCTTTTACTCCTACCATTTTGCTTTTTAGTGATCTTTTTAATGTTCTCAAGTCACACATTTTTAAAGTTTGGTCACACTCGCATGTGTATATATATATATATCTTGTAATATCTTAGATGCTTTGACATAAGCTCGCATATATTCGCAACAATCTCAAGATCATACATGTAATCTTCTCATAAATATGAATGGCTACATAAATTTTTCTAAAATAAAGAAATATAATAGTTGCTGGAAATATTTTATTTTTAATGAGAAAATCCGTCACAAATAATGACTATTTAAGTTTTATAAACCGCTAAATAGATGTAGATACCTAAATTTAAACAAGCACATATAGAACTTGTCCAGAACTTATATATGGCATTATTGGATATTCACTTCAAATCATGTAGAAACACTTCAATTTATGTTGAAATCTTATACACACTTGCATGCTCGACATAAATGTCTGCAAATCATTTTTGTTAAGATGCATGTTGATATATTGTTGAATTTTCAAATTAGGGTGACAGACAGAAGAGAAAGTCCAATGCATGAAATCCACGTGGCAAGGCAAGGGTGACAGTGATGAAAGGTCATATCAAGAGGGGGGGTATTGGTGTGTGTGAGATATATAGAAAAGAGAGAGAGAGAGAGAGAGAGAGAGAGAGAGAGTGGGTTGATGAGACATGGTACATAATCTTGGGGATTCGGCCGAGCCAGGGCCGCACCCTTGTGTCGGTCTCTTACCATACAATTTTTGCTCCTAACCAAAACAAACTTCTAACATTTCTCAGAAATGACAACTCCTTCTCTTCTCTTATTTCAAATACAGTCCCCCTTAACCCTTCCAATACTCCTCTCTCTATACCAAATCAACCCTATCTCTGCCTTTTGTCTCCCTTTCCCTCCCAACATTCTAAGCTGTACTCCATTTTTATTATTTTTAACCCTATTTTTGTCTCTACATATATACACTTTTCATTTGGGTCCTTTACTAATTAATCAATTCTATTTCATGTGATCAGTACATAATTATGACTTAATCAGTAGGTCAGTAATAGGTCATTATGTACCCAACAAGGTCAAACATAACTTCTCCATTCCTTATATCACCGACCCTCAAAACATGTTAAGGGTCTCTGGTTTTATTTGGTTTTAATTTAAAATATTTGCAAGTTTTCATTAATTAATTGATTTATAGTATATTGGACCATATATTATATTAGGTTTTTCCTTGGTCAAGTTGAAGGTCTCGATGCCAAAAAGACTTACAAAAAAGAACTAGTTAATCATAGAGTATTAAACTAATAATCCCACATAATCACTTCTCGAGCCACTCCATCCATTCATATCATCTTTAATCTTAATTTGGTGCATGGGTCAACTTTGTTCAGAGGTAGCTAAATCTAAAACCTAATTAATTAATTTCCAACTGTGTCTTAACTAAACAAATCAATATTAATTTAATTAACCCATTAATAAAACCTTTGTTATTTCCTCGTTCCCATATATATGTCAAGAAAATTTGGAATATGATTGTGAACATGTTGGCTACTTGTTAATTAATCTACTCTTTCATGTTGGCTTCCCACTAGCTAGTATAATTATAAGCTAGGGTTTCAAAAATTTTGGACAAGCATATTTCATTTCACTACTTTCTAAACAATATTATTTTAACTTCAATATTATTACTTCTATTCCATAATACTTGTCATATTTGAAATTTCACGTCCCTTAAAAAAATCATTAAATTCTTGAGTAAATTGATTATATTACCCTTAATTTAATATTAATTCTCTAAAAAACCATTAAATTGAGTAATAATTATTACTCCTTTAAACCATAAATGTGACAAGAATTTTGGATCAAACTATTTTTTCAAATATGATAAGTATTATAGAACGGAGGTAGTAGTTCAATTGACAAAATGAGTATATGCCTTCTATATATTGTTTAACAATAGTGAAAGATCCATGATTAATTTTTTAGGGTCAATATATAATTTTGAAAGAAAATAGTTAACAAATGAGGTTAATTTGGAAAAATATATAAATGTATACCAAGAATTTAGAAGAAAAAAAAAAAGAGTAAATTGAACTCCCTTTTCATAGCTAGTTCCGCCATTATTTACCAACACCCAATTTATAAATTTAGAATTTCAGAAATAATTCTTAAATTCATAAACTAAACTTGATTTAAGATCCATAAATACTTAAATTGAGTTGAAAAATATTATGACTATTCAAATATATGAATAAAAAACTTGCATGTGATATCCAAAAAGAGACATAACCTAATATGAGGACTTGATGTTTCACATTGACCCTACAATTAATGTTGGTTGTGGTATGCAACCATTATTCATTAGTAAATGATGGGATAAAAAGGGTTTTGTACGGATCAAAAGCTAAGATTATTATTAAAAAAGGAAACAAGATCCTCTCCAGTTATCATTTTCCAGGCAATTGTCTCGGTTTTTGTCTCTTAACTGTTTGTGTTATTTATAATCTAGGTGAAACATGTTAACACCTTAACATGATACTTTGTTGAAGACCCATGTTCTTCTTCTTGACCCTAACAATATATATTTATATCAGCCTTCGTGTCTCTTGTTATAGCCTTATATAGTCTTGGTACTAGGGTTTCTGTTCACAGTGGTCCTAGCTTAGCTGCTCTGCTCTGCTCTGGAAAACCCTAATATTATTATTATTATTATTATTTATTTTTTCTTTCGGTTCTTTATAATCAGGTGATTGGTGACTAGAGAACAAATCATGTAGAAATAATTATTGGCTTCTTGATCCATTATCGACATAAACAATGATTATATAGTTGTAAAAAGCTTGATGAAAAGAAAGAAAATGGAGCAAAAGCCAAAAACTTCGCAAGAATCATGTGTTTATATTATGATTATCGTGCCCGTCACCTCTTTCGTAATCAAAAATCAAATCGCCATGTTTTGATCCGATCAAAGTTTTTAAACAAGTTGATTTAAGTCTTAAATAAGTAAGATTCTGAACCATATCTTGAACAGGAGAGACACTCTAGCGATTAGCTCATCTCCAAGAATTATTCTTTTGCTTAATTAATTAAGTTTAATTAAATTAATCATAGTCAATTTCTTTTTTCCTTTTTACCTAGTAGTGTAGAAATCAACACCAAATATCTCTCCCTCGATTCCAAAATCGAATGGGCTCTCGACAATCATCTAGACAGAGAATAATATGATCGGTAAAATGTTGGTGGATTCTTAGTATCATCTTAAGCAACTAACCATTTGTTTAATGATGATTAAGAATCTCATCACTCACTTGTTCATTTCATTGTCGCTTTATTCTAATCCCAATATTTTTCCAATAACCAAGTATATTATAATGAATTATGCTTCTCCAATTTTGACCCGCAATCATTTATTTCTACAATATACATTCAGATGCTTCTATTAATTTCTTTTTATTTTCTAGTTCACCAAATTAATTTCAGTCTAATTAACTAATCAACATACATATTCATTTCTAATTGTCATTATCATCCTCATCATCGCCATCATTGTTGATAATATATTACTATCATAATCAACTTAACATATTGCTCTTTTCATGTAATAGTTAATGTTGTTGTCACCATCACATGATAATCATTTTCATTTCCCCCCATTTTTTTTTGGCTTCTAACTTTTGTTATAATGCATGCATAAGACATTGAAAATATCTTATTGCTTGTATTGGAAGTAACTAGTCATAAAGTATCCAAATTCATCTATATTATTATATATTTCAAATAGCAAAGAATGATTAGTTGTTTTTGCTTTAATGGAAATAATAGTTTGCAGAAGACCAAAAGTTGAGATTTGAAAGATAAACGAAGAAAATATTTTTCTGGGATTTAATCGTTGTCTAGTTCACTGAAAATAATTGTCTCGTAAATTAAAAAAGAAAAAGAAAAAGAAAAATATTTGCTTTACCCAAACATGGTGAGCTTATACTAAGCAATTAAAACTGACCCATACAGTTTATTTTAAATTATTTAGTGGCAGAAGAATTTTTTTTCTGCTCTAAAGACTGTTTTTGCTAATATCTTATATTTTAATTATTTTTCCTGAGCTATGCAAATTGCTGCAATTAGTCAATGGAATATAGTTCACTAGTTAATTAGCTTATCTGTTTAAGGGCACCATCAAATGCTTCTATGGATTAATCTTTTTGTTGATTCTGATTAAAAGGACCAACTTTTTAATATAAATAGCTTAAATTCTCTCTATTACTATAAAGTGGAGGTCTCGAGTTTGAATATTTATTCCATTATATAGGTAGAATATTTAAAATTCATTAGTGACTAATTACTATTATTCATGTAATCCAAGCCCATCACCATCGAGCTTTTAGTAATTAACTTTTTTTCTTTTTTTGTTAATCTTTAGATCTTAATTAATCTTAAGAATATCACATTTGAGCCAAAGTGTGTATAGTGGTGCAAGAAATGATTAAGTATATAGCAAAATTAATCTTTTAAGTAGTGTCATTAGTGTATTAAACTTTCCCAAAGTTTTGACAAATGCAAAAACAAAGATTGATGTAGTACTACAATTCAATAATATTATATAATATGATAAGACATTTCAAGTAATTTAATTAAAATTAATGTAAGGTAGCAAATAGAAAATAGAAACCCTATTGCTATCTATCATTTGGGTATTTTTCATATCACATTAAAAAATTGCTTTGAAACAATAATTGCAAGTTTCCCATTGGTTAGGAGTCAAAATCAAACCAATAATCACATAACAACCTCCAAGGACTAACCCACATAGATTTTTCAATGGGTCCCTTCAATTGTAGGGTCCCATTTGCCCTGCTTGTTATCCATATATGTATTAACATAGCTATCTAATATTATTTATAATTGATATAATATTAGTTAGATGCTCTCTTCAACGTATAAAAAATGTTTTTCTATATATATAAAATATATAATAAATAGTACATACAAGCTTAATAAAAAATTATGAATATGCCAAATTCAGGAAACTTCAATGCTGACTTCTCATGACTTGTCATTGGCTTCATTTCATTTTCCTTCTATCTAAATATATCTCCAATAATTCTAGGTCGTTTTCAAAAAGCTTATAATATTGTTAAAAAAATTAATTATTTTTTATAGGTTTTATTATTTATTAGTAATAATAAGCACCATCATAACAGCCGAATGCAAATGATAGAATAATTAAATGTTAGCAATAAATTCCAATTCTTGATGGTGCATTCACTTCCTTAATTAAAAATTGGATCATAATTAATTAATTAATTAATTATTTCAAATAATTAGTAGATTGAGGTACATGAGTAGCGATTGGGGTGCGTTAGAATTGTGGCTGGATAAAAAGATTGAAGATGGGATGGGATGGGATGGGATGGGAAGAGTCAGAAAATACTGGGAGTTGATCATGGCCGTTGAAAATAAGATATGTGGATAATTATAATGATTATGATCATCATGATTGATTGGGAGGACGATGGTGATCGGAAAATCCACGCGATTAGTGGGAGTTGTCATATTCAGTAAGCCAATAAAACAAAATATATTTCACTGTTTGATTCTGTAACTATAAGCCAAAACTACAGCAAAAAAAGAAAAGCAAAATTTTCACTGTTTGATTAAAAAGACAAAAGCCACTTTTGCAGCCCACTCATAAATCAACGGTCGAAATTCCTGGGAATTGCCCACGTATCCTTCCCCCACTCTAATCCTTTTCCGTTATTTTACTTTTCATTTTCTAAAATTTTCAAAATATCATTTTCTCTTGTTTTTTCTTTTAAATATATATCATCATAAAAGATTTTTAAATTTTTTAGAAATAAACATTTATTTTTTTAATAAATATTGATTAACGAATATACTGAAATTAAAATTTTTTATCTTTTATCTATTAAATATCATCTATTATAATGAAAAATATTTACCTACATTTGATATATCGTCCATATATATATATATATGATAGGAAAACTAACTAACCATAATCTAATGCCAAAAAAAAAAAAAAAAAAAAAAACCATAATCTTAAATTAAAATTGGTGGTTCTATGTTTTTTTTTCATAATATTATGGTTTTTAATAGTGGAAGGGGAATTCTTAGAAGAAGTGTGAACTGTTGAAAGTTTTTGTTATATATATTTTAGTCCTTGTAGAAACATGAAGCAAACATCTATTTATTCAGTAGATATTGTGCTAAATAATTTTTTTTTTTTTCCCTTAAACTAAATTATAGCGATATGCGGCATGCATATGATGATGAAGAAGGCAAAGGAGGGGGTCCACAGTAGAGATGGGTAAAGTATTTATGATGAATCATGCGATAATGATGATAGATGGATAGATCATAGAATGGTAGAAGGAAAAAGAAAAGTAGAAGAAGAAGAGAGTAGTAAAAAGGTAATGATTACAGATGGGGTATATGGGAAACGGCCTCCTTTCCTTGACAATAAATGATTATTATCAAGAAGAGAGAGAAAACTCACACCCACATACTGCGCAGGCCAAGCCCGCCATTTGCTCTTCTGGCCCTTTTTTTATTTTTTCCTTTTTTTTTATAAAAAATTTTTCTGGTGATGAGTATATTTCACCTACCCCATTACCACTATAACATTCAAATAAATAATAATCATGTTATTATTAGTAAATCTTAGTATGTTACCCAGTACTAGACAAACAGAAGAGATATTACAAAGGGGACAGGGACTTCAAAAAGCACTCAATTAATAAAAAATATTTTTTTTTTTTTAAAAAAAAAGGGGAGGTGAGGGATTCCAGAGAGAGAAAGAAATAGAAAATTTTCAAAATAAAGAAATAAAAAAAAGGCCAAGAAATCAGGTATTTATAGGCACCGGTAAGATTCAACTTGTTTTCCTTTCTCTGCGATGATGAACTGCTCAACTGCCTAATTGAAAGCAAGCGAAAACAAGAAGTACTGACGAAGCTAAACGACCTAACGTTTAAGTCCGCTTTCTTTCTTTATTTTTATTTTTTATAGAGTCATTATTATCTCCCTCCTCGCTCGTCATCTCCTATAATGAGTTGTTACTGGTTAATAATACATATGAAGCTGTTCAAAACATATCCATTTTCCTTTCTTTTTTTTTTTTTTGTTTTATTTTTTTCTCTACCTGGTTTCCTGATTTCGTAAGTCCTAGCCTAATAGCCCCGTCCTGCTCTCCTTTCCCTTTCCTTGCTTATTTTCACACGTTGATTATTACCTTCCGCTTCTTTCTTCGGTCTTCTTCTTCCTCCTGTGTCCCTATATTACAGAACCCTCAGTTGTAGTTTTAGCGTTTTGTATTGATTCATTTCCTTCTCGTTTTGTGGGATTAATTATGGGAGAAGAGAGAATGATATTGTGAGAGGAAGTTTGATCTCCGAGCAGAGATGAGTTGGTGTTGAAGAAGTTAAGAGAGAAGAATGTAAGTTGGTCCCAGCGGCGAACTCTCTCTCTTCACCGACCTCTTGGGTGAACCATTTGCAGGGTCCGCCACTTCCCCTTGCTTTTTTCTCATGCTGGTAATACCCACAATACCTTTTAACTTTGTCCATTTCACTTCTTTTGTCCTTTTTCTTTCTAGTTCAAACACAAAAATAACAACTGAATCCAAAAAATTACTCATTCATTTCCGGTTATTTAACTTAAAAACTTTTTTATATTAATTAAGGGTAATTTATATGCTTCTTTATGATTGATTGAATTTTTACTTTAATTTTGAATTTTCTTTTTTGTTGAAAAAAATGGAAAGGTACTAATTATTATACCCATGTTACTACTTAATGTTCTGTTGGCTTGTTGTTAATGTTTTAATTAAATTAATTAATTATTTTTAAAATCTAATAGTTGTGTGTTTTAAATTTGTATTGAGTAGGTGGCTGGTTGGGTGAGAGATAGTGGGGATGATAAGGGGTTGCTCCAAAACCGTTACATGTGGGGCAAAAAGCTTTCTAGACATGTACAAAAACACCACTAACAATGACCAACCGACTCTCCCCCGTTTAACCACCAAAGTCGCTCATTTTTAGGCCTCGTGTCCTCTCCTTCTCATCGGTAGTATCTCTTTTTTTTTTTTTTTTAAAATATTTGTAACTTTTTTAACTTTAAAATTAATTATTAATTATAACTCAACTTCCGCATAATCATTGTTTTTAAATTGCCCTTTTGTATTCCCTAATCGTTTTTCTTTTTTTTTTTTTTTTTTTTTTTTTTTTTTTCTTTTTTTTTTGCTAACTGATATGAAAAGTGAAATGATGAGAGAAGAGAGGGGTTGATTTGCATGCAGACGACGCCGTTTGTAATTCCAAAAAATCTGCATTTCCAATTCCACTTTGGACAACAATAACCAAATTAGACAACACATTAAATAATTACGGTAAAACGGCATTGCGTACCAATTTATAGGCGTTAATGAGGTTACTTTATTATATCAGAAGTGTGCTCAAACATCTCTTTGGTTTTTGTGTAATAATGTTTGAATTTTAGTAATTGTTTTTTTGTTTCGTTTGTTTTTCCCATCTACAGGAGGATGGGAATCAGGCTTAAAACTGGTGCGTATGAAATAGAGGAATGGTTTCGCGAAAACGGCGCTGAATATTCCTACTTGGCACCTGAAAACGACAAACCAAAGCTTCCGTTAAACTTTTCACCGACAAATGCGGTTACTCCAAAGGTTCCGTACTCCCTCGCATCCTGGTCGAACCCGGTCCTTCGCTCACGCGACTCCCCCGTCCACAAAGTTACAGTGTTTCAAGCTCCCTACTTGACGGACGCTGAATTGCTTTACCGACGCGTTTCTTCTTCTTCTCCCACCACCGAGTTCTTCTTCCCCCGCGACACTTGTCTCCCGTTCTTTAATAACAAACCAGCTTGGGCACTTTCTTGGCAGTGCCTGCTGTGGCTACCTATGAATCTCGATTTCCTGTGCCCGGATTCGATTAAGTTTCTCTCCGACCCGCCTGAGTCTCTTGGCTGTTCTTCTATGTGTTGTGAACTGTAAGGATTGTTGTTTAGAATCGGAAAGTTCGCGGGTCTGTCGTCGTCCGTGTAAGCGGTATTTGCGCGCTTGTTTTTTGCTTTTTTCAACGACGAAGAATGGTTGAATAAAAGCGTTACCCACGTTTTTAAGGTTACCTATCTGGTGTCCCGAGGTGTTTTCAGTGCCAGGCCTTTTGGGATTACATTTTTTTATATGTTTGGAGGTGAAGGGCCACGCGCGGTGAAAATGGTAAAGGCCTGTGTGCCTAACGCGCATAACTTGGCTAAAGGAGCTGCGGAAATGTGATGGTTGGTGGCAACGGAGGTATCGAGTCGCGAAACCGCTAAGTTATAGGAATTCCACACTGGAAAATGCTATCGTGCGCTGAGGATTTATGGTGCATAAAAGACTTGGGGAAGACTACAAGTGACGGGTCAGTGGGGTGACTGGACTAAATCACCTCCAGGAGTGTCCAATTTTTGTTGACGCCTAGAGAGTTTTCTAAGCATGTTGTAGTCGTCACATCAACAGAAGAAAATCTGAAGACTTTAGGTAAATTAGTAGGATAACAGCAAACACAAAGGAGGGGTGCCTTTTTCTTTTATAATTAAAATTCTTGTTAACTTGCTTTATTTAATTTTTAATTTTCCTTAATTATTATATAGTTTTAGGCTGTGTTTTTTTTAAATGTGGAAGGATTTTGGGGGATAGAAAAAGAGAGAATCGAGAAGATATGTAGAAAGGAATATCCTCTACTTTTGTTTAATTATTAATTATCAAGTCTTTGTAAATGGATTGTGGCCTTTTTTGATCCTCTTGCAGCCAAACGCAGCCTTAATTTTCATGTGGGGAATGGGTTATCTTTTTATTTATAATTAATTTATATTATATTCAAAACTTCTTGTTAATAACTCCAAAATAAATATTAAAGTTGTTTTGTTAACAGATGGATCCGGGTCCGTAGTATCTTTCTAATTAAGGTCGAGTAGACATCAAACCCACAAAGTCTGCCCTTTGGCATGATAAGGGGCAAAGTGTCCTAAAAAGAATAATAATAGTCATAAATGGAAACACTTTTTTCGTGGATGAACTAAACTTTGGTGGGGATTCTTTTTTATAATGAAAATAATATCATATGTGAAATTGACTGGAGATTTGGCTTTTTGCTGCTGTGGATTTACAATTTGAAGTGAGAAAAGAATAGTACGAGTGGGTTAAGGTATTTTTGGTTCCTCGTCTTTAACCTTTCTTTCTATATGGGACCTTTTTGTTTTTTCTTTCTTTTTTTCCTTTTCTTTCGGTGGGTTTTAGTTTTGGGAAGCTATGGGACCATTACGAACAGGTTCTTAGATTTGGTGACGTTTTTGGAACCAAATTAAAATATATTATATTAATATATATAAACCAAAACCATTCTTTTTGACCTGCCAAAGCTTTTATCTTTACCTCCTTTTTTCCTCTTCTTCAATTTCTTTTTCCTTGGCTTATCCTGTTTGTTGCATTTTTCCCAGAAAAACAACATGCAGTCCTAAGATATTTTAAAGAATAAACTTTTGCTATTTTTAATTTAACTGGCCAATTGCAATTAAAATAATATAATTTAATCTTTATCGCAAATCTTGAAATTAAAGGTTGCCATGCAAAAAATGGTTATTGGATGGATGAATCCACGGGATTTGGGAGTGATCATAATGGATCATGAAGACCAGTCAGAGATTAATGTGAGGGTTAAAAAGATTTTAGTAGCATCACAAAGTCAATACCTTAGACCTGGAATTGTGGTAACTGTTTTTTTTTTGTCTGATCGTTTCAGATTTTTGCTTTTAACGGTTCTTAATCATTTTCATAATCCTTCATTAAACATCGGGAGCTTACATGAATACTACGTATACCTTTTTCCATTAATTAAAATCTTTTTACTAATAACTACAATTTTCAATAATTAATCGGTATATATCTCTTGAATTTTAATAACACGTTTATAATAGATAAGTATTTTATTCTAGTCATATCAAATAATGATCTGATTGATTTCTCATTATCTTTAAAAATATGAAGAGCAATATATCTTGGGTTAGGAATACTTTCTAGTTATATAATTGATTTAATTACACATCATTATAATGGAATCCATAATATTATTATATGAACTGCTATTGAAACTATTATTTATTTTAATTTTTGGTTTTATATGAAATACAAAACAAAGTAGATACCTTCAAGGTCATTTTTATCAATACAATGAAAGACTCAAAATAGTCCTCTTTTTTTAAAAAAAAAAAAAAAAAGATTTAAAAATATAGTTTTTTAATTAGCAAGTTAAAAAAAAAGATTGACATTCCTACTATTTTGGTACTTCTTATCTATTGAAAAAATATGGAATTCTTAACTATTGTGATTTGAATTTCGTCAGGGATTGCATAAACAAGCACATAATGTTAAAAGGGTCACACATGTGCAAGTGCCAAATTACTAAATTTTGTTATTTTATTTCCTCTATAAATGATAATGAAGTTACATTGAACCATTAGCTTTCCTAGAAGTTTCCCTAAATTCTAATCAAATTTTCTATAATATAGATTCACATAGCTTTTTTTTTAATCCATCTATTATAACAATAGTGCATGGAATGGAACAAAGAACAAATAAAAATATATATAATATTGGATAGATTTGTTGCTCTAATCAGGCTTAGTAGGTATGAAAGTGTAGGTGTAAGTTTTGACTGGTCCTGTTCCTCTTCTATCATTACATGTTAAACAAAACCTTAATGTGGTTAACAAATGTGTTTATAAGGTGTAGAAGAACTAACTCTTTTATTAGTAGTTTCAATTATTATGTTTTTCTAGGGAAAAGATATGTCCCTTAAAAGAAAGGTTTCACTATCAAAATCAATAAAGGTTTAAAGAAAATAAGTTTACGAATTTTTAAATGGGGTAAATGTCACTTAAACAACGTATTTTCTTTGTTTTTTTACCTAAAAAAAATTAAAACCAGAGTGGTTTAGGTAAAGGATCAATTTGCAAATTATAGTCAAAAAACATAGTCCGCTCTATGCTTCCTTTATCTTTACTTGCCAATTACAATTCCCTTTGCAACAATATAATTCAGGGGGGTAAATAGCATTGCCGAGATTTGATCACTATATATTAAGTTAATTTTCGTAATACAAAATTCTCTCGGACCAATCCCATGTTTTCGAAAGCGAGAAAGAATTAATAAAGTTTTAGTAATGGACCATTAAAATCGAAAAGGGAGTAACATGAACGGAGTGGCCCATTCTTTTTAACAACTTCCCTTTAGGTCTAACAAAGTTACTTTCTTCCTTTCAAAACCGCGGAATTAATTGGCGAATTAGTGAAGAAATATATGGTGTTAGGTAATTGGGTATGGTTGATTGTTCAAGAAAGAAGAAAAATATATGTTTATAAAAGCATCTTTTGAGGCAACCCTTTGCACTTTCCTTTTCTATCCTTGAGAATTATGACATATAAGAATTTGAGAACTATAGAAATTAGAAAAAAAGAAAGGAAGGAAAACCACACATTGACTAATGCTGTTGTACCAAATCATATAATTCTTTTGATACTTTTTGAGTTTAAGATAAAATGGTTTTTTTTTTAATTAAACTTTAATTTTTTGTTAATAGATATAATGAGTTTTGGGAATATTTTTAATAATTTGGCAATGAATCAAAGTCAAGGTCAATTTAGATATGTGTTAGGTCCATCCTTCAACAAGAAAGATATCGATTTCAACAATTTGTTTGTAGCCTTTACATCCACTTGTAATATCCGAACAGATTTTTTATAATACACATATGTTACTCCATTGGATTTCATAAATGAAAAAGGGAAAAAAAATATAATAATAATGTAGCGTCTTGCTTATTCCTCTAAGATTCTCGTAGAACATAACTGTTTAAATATAGAAAATAGAAAAAGAGTTTATAGAAGTAGCTGTTGAGACACGCGACGAAAGTTCATGATTTAAATTTAGGGAACAATCTTAACAAGATATGTCTTGCAACCGACTCAATTATTGATAATTTAATATTCCTATTTGCCTCGTGTGTTCTTATTTAATAAAAAAAAATAAAAAAGGAAAATTATTTGAACGCTTTGGTGAAAACAACATCTCAATAATGTAAACCCAAGCAAATACAGAAAGATGGTGTTGATTAGTTGTAAAAGCAAAGGCCTGCAATAATATTTATAGGTACAGAAACTAAGAAAACTAATTTGTAAAGCTCTGATGGGCCAAGTGGACCTTACCCATTTCTGTCCTATTTGTTCAAAGCCTGAAAATTGCTGTAGTACATTATACTTACTTCAAGCCAATAGTAATATTCCTAAGTGATTGAAATACTTAAATCACACCTTCAATTTTCCCTTTTTTTTTTTTTTTAAAAAAAAAAAAAAAAAATAAAAAAAGGGAAAAACACCTTCAATTTCAGACCGCTAAGTGTTAAAATCCATTAGGTCCACTTGATCTTCTTCTAGAATTGGAAGGGAAGAAAAATTTCTAAAATAGGGGAATTTTATTCCTTAATTTTGGTTCACAAAAAAAATTGATTTTTTTCCCTTTCTTTTTTATTTGAAAACTTGAATTTTTATATTAAGGTAATATTTATTTTTAAGTTATAATCAATAAAATTTAAAATAAGAACTTTGTTGATTTAGTACCTATTTTTTTATTCTCAATTTATTTAATACGGTGATAACCAAACCATGTTGTTATTCTATGTAATACAAAACAAGTTTCAAGAGTCAGGTGCACGATGTGCAAACCACAGACTGACTGATCCAATCTAACTCAGTTCGATTCAATTAGTCTGAATATAGGAAAGTTTCAATTGCTATTTTTAAAGATTGTTCCAACCAATTTAGAAGAAATTAATGATTTAAGTTTTAAGACCAAACTAATATGATCAAAGCCGATCAAATCGAGCTAGTTTCTCAATCATTTTCAATTATGATTATCAATTCTCGTTTGATTCGATTCAATTTTTAGCTTTCTAAAATTTTTTGCCTTTTTCACGAATCAATTGTTTGCTTAACTATTGTGCACAGTTTTCAAACTCTACACAAAACCCAATCAAGCTAATTTTTTGTTCAATGAAGATTTTTTATTTATTTTTATCATAAAGAAAAATTAAAGGAGAAAATACATAACATTTTTTAAAAGTAACTCTCCTTAGTTGGTTTACACGTACAAGTCGATGCAGCCTACATGCATGTCCTTAATCCCAAATTTAAAGGAGGTTTGCAATTGGGTCACTTCTGTAACGGGCTTCAACCCCAAACCTTACAGCAGGATCTACTATTCCCTAAATTCACTTTTAATTTCCCAAGAAAAGATCAAACTTGTAAGTTTATCATTTCCCAATTAGAAAGCGTTAGCAGATTCTCCAATAACTTCCTTGCTGCAATTTTCGGGTCATAATATATAGTAGGGTAATTGAATATTTTATACATTTTAGTGATGCAGAATGTTCATAATCACAGTAACAGACTAACAACGTTTCCTTTAATGCAATGAAAGAGAGGAACTTTAAAGTTATGGTGTCATTAATTATCAGAGATCACTGTTAAAAACAGTAAGGGGCCAACAATGAATATTAGGTAACCCTCCCATATCCCTATGCCGCAGAACAAAATTGGATAGTCAACCATATCATAGAATCAGTCCGCCCCCTTTCCCTTCCAGCATGCCTCCTTTGCATGAAAATTCCGGCCAGCCGGATAAATCAGCCGGGTTCTAATTTCCTAATGGTTAATAAGTGATTAATTTTACAATAGCCAACATATATATTATCTAGTTCGCTTATCAGTTCATCTGTCACTAAGATACAGAATCCTCATGCCTTCTTGAAGGGGTGGATTTTTGTTTCCTCCCTCCGCAGCTGCAGACCAGGGACTTTCTGATTGTATCAGAGCTACTAATCTCCACCATTTCTTTCTTTGCTTTGACCAAAAGCTTTGAGAAAATCTTTGACATGACTACAACCTTCGTTTTATTTGCAGCAGCTTTTTCATGGAATAGTTTTAAGCATTATCACATTCAGATTTCTATCCGCTCGCTGCCTATTGTTAAAAGTAGCAAGTCTCCTTTCAAATTGCCTTGATATCTTCAGCTGTTGGCACAGCAAATCCCCATCCCCTTCCTGTGTTGGTTGTAGTAATCCTTGAGCCTTCCATGAGACACCAACCAGGAAGTAATGCCCTTATGGACCGCAGGTAGTTTCTGGTGTGCTGTTGCCCAGCAGATGTTGCTTGCCTAACCTGTTCAAAGAATAGGACTTGCACCAACCACTCGCAAATGGAAGCCGCCATTTTGGCACCACATGCCATGCAGGCTTCTACTGATAACTTCCTGCAAATCATCAACCCCTGCCATATTCCTTTTTTCTCTCACTCTTTGCTGATACCCTGGGTGTTCCTGCACCAAAAGTAACAGTCAGTAGTTATAGGCCATTTTACAACTGTTTGTGAGCTGGGTCTCCCTACTTATACATAAATTACATGTGTAATCTTGACTGCACAACTGATACATACAGCTTTTTAGAAGTTATTAGGTTTGGGCTATTTTCTGGTGTTGTTTCTTGGAGATCCAGTGGCGTGTACAATAGAAACAAGTCAATCTAACTTGATGTTTGTCTTCCAAGTGGAGGAAATGATGCTATTTTCCAATGATAGGGACAAGTCTCAGAAAAAAAAAAAGGCTACACATAGAGTGGAGCAAACAGCATCCTTCTTAAGCTTTGTCCCCACCTAAAAAGAACATTTAAACGTAAATCATAAATATATTGAAATATACGGAGCACAAAACAAATATCTAGACATGATCTTTGCAAATCTTTTTCTTTCTAGGACATTTTTGAAATTTTTTGAACATGTGGGGACAAATCTAGGTCTTGGGAACCTTCAACATCAAGATTTTCTCTAGTAAAATTTTATTCATATTTTCCAAAATATACATATTGAGCCCCATATTTAAATCCAGCTCTGTTTTACTTTGGCCCCCCAATAATCTGAACAAATTGTTTTCCGCCCACAATCTCCTCGTGTTTAGTAGAGGTAACAGAAAGAATGGTTTCTTCTTAATATAATCATAGCTTGAATGAAAAGGTTTGCCATTAACAGATAAAGGAGGAAAGGAACTGAATAATGGACACAATTGTTTTATGTATATGTATAGTTATTGTACATGTCCATAGCACGTAAGAGTAGATAAGAAACTTATTAAGGCATGCTTAAAGCAGCAGAATAACTTAAAAAAATTCAGCAACATACCCGTTGAGATGTACATATTCAATGGCACGAAAAGTCGCCATCAATGCGATGGTCTTGGGAAAACTTGATACCATTTCTGGCAAGATTGACAAAATTGAAAGAGGTAGGTTGGGGGTCTCGGAGCAATTTCAGCTAGGTACCCCTCACCAACTTTTGCGCTACCTGCATTTTGGAAGCATCTGATCCCAACTTTGGCCTTCTGCTCTCCTGGAACTTCTCGTTTTTCCGCCATTTGGAAAATCAGTCTGAGAAAGCCTTTTCATGTGTAAACAAACTCCTCAACTAAGCTTTGCATGACATTCAATGTTATACATTGTAGTTTCCCATCGGTGCTCGAATCAAAAGTCAGCAGCCACTGTATGCTCCTCAAGCTGCTGCCGCAATCCTTTTTCATTAGTTCATTCCTGTCCCGTCTCTTCTCCGCATTCCTAAACTGAATCATGCTCTTAACAACCTAAGCATAAAACTCAGGGAGGCTGCCTTTCTCCATGGGGCAGTAACCCACACAATAGCTTTCGGCCAATGAATCTATATTTTAATGATCACCACCTGTACCATACCTTGCTGAAAACCCTGGCAATCTTCTCCAGCATATGCATTCAGGCTTCCTTCTCCAATGACATCACCAGAAGATTCTTCCGCTTTGTTTTGATTGTTGTAATCACCCCTTTTATAACAGATCAATCCTGAAGGTCACAGAGAATCTTCTACCCACCAATCTTTGGCACTTGTTTGTCGGTTTTCTTACCCATTCCAAATAGGATCCTTCCCATTCTTCTCAAGATGGAAGCTCTCCTGTTATAGGTGTATGACCACTCCCACCCATTGGAAAGTATCCATGCAAGCCTTTGAGGCTATGGAATCAAGGCAATGACTAACCACTTTTAATTCCTCAGTCCAACGGAAGAAGAGATTTAGTGGTTTGAAGAACGATGAATCGAGTCCTTTTCCAACTGCGGAAGAGCTAGCTAAGGAAGACATCAATCTTGTTAAATGAGGTTTCCTTTCTCCGTTTCATAACATCTCAAAGGTACTCTGGCTGCACAAACGAGCTGCAACCGACAATTGGTAAACGCATTGAGAGTGACGGTCATACCATAACAGAACTTTGCCCACATATCTCTCAAAAGGCAGCAGGGTCCACCAGGAAATATCCCTGGACTGTGGATTTTTCATCACTGTTGTCATCCATTTGTTGTTTGCAACCAGCTTTCTGTAGACGTGCAACTCTTGGATAACAGTGGAAACTACAGACATTTCAAAAAGTAGAACCAATCAAACAGTTTTTTTTTTTCTGATAACTAAAAATGCCAACAGATAAGTGGTATCACATAATAGTGGTGCATTTTTTTTTCAAAAAATTAAAGAAAGTTGAATAATGTTTCAAGGAGGGACATAAAAGAGACGGAACAAAGACTTAGTTTGGGATACCAGAACGATCTTTTGTTCTAACATTAAATGATTGTATGAAACAAGACTAAATGATGCTTTTTCCATTGTTTACGTTTTAGTGATGCCAAGTCATTGTAAAGATACAATAAGGTCCTAGTTGATCACAGTTTAGAAATCAATACATACCTTATGCAGATAAAAATTTTCCAACCATCTCGAACATTAATGACTATGTACAGTTGCCAGCTCAGTTGCCACATACCTGGAAACACAGAAAAGTTCCCTCCAGTCCAGGTTAACACGCACAAATTCAATAAGAAATGTCATTAATCTTCAAATAATTATACTAATAGAAGCCAATTTATCAGAGTTAAGTTTCAGATTGTTGTTGAGAGAGAT
>NW_023591394.1:0-18716 GCF_014843425.1 Jatropha curcas | reverse complement strand
GCTGAAGAAGCTGCAAATAAGGCCATAAAAAAGTTATTTTGCAAAGAAGACAATAAGAAGCACCAAAGCTTGGCATGAACAGTTGCCGAATGGCCTTATGGGGATATAGGACTCTCAATTTAGAAGCCACCTACTGGGCACCCGTATTCCTAGTATATGGCATGGAATACTATATTGCCTATGAGCTGGAAGTTCAGCTCGGCGAGCGGTTATCCGCGGAAGCCAGAAAATCATAAGAAGCAAATTTGGTGCTGAGATTCCTAAGAATTATCATTTGCAGCTCTTGGGTTATTGATGAAAAGCGATTGCCCGTAGCAATCCACCAAAACTCAAGTCCTATCAAAGAAATGAATGGCGCCGTATCATTTTAAAAGGAGGCGTAAAATATAGACCGGAAACTGAAAAGAAGCGTTGGGTTTGGCTTCTGGAAGGAAATTAGACAACCGGTCATAGATCCACGGGGGAAGATTCCGTCCTTCATTGTGGCTGGACCGTATGTGTTTGACCAGAAGATCTTGTCAGGCGGAGCGTTATTTTGACTGATTGGATGAAGCTTGCGAATCACTAATCATGTAATTTAGCATCAGTTAAAAAGATATTTTGTAGTGCGATAAACAGCATAATGCTAAAGTGAATCTACATTAGACCTGATTCTCTTCGGGGAATAAACGGACAAAAGAAATGAGTATCTTAGTATATCGGACGTTATGTTAGTCAGCTCTCCTCCCTTCATTGGGTGCTTTTCGTAGATGACCCTCGGTCGTTGGGTTTCAAAAAGAGTGGTGAGAGGGCTACTTTAATAGAGAGTAAGAAGACAGATGTACCGGATTGTGGTCTATAATTCTTTCTTATTTTTTTTTGCCGAATATAATAAGTAAAATAAAAAGATGTGAGTATATATAAATATATATATATTACAAGATTATATAATATATAAGAACGCTAAGTTTGTAGTAGAAGGCTCTCGTAGATTTAGGCGCCTTGGATACTAGGCAAATACGGAGTTCCTGTCTATAGGTGGATAGGATGACGAAGAAGGGCGGCTTAGGCCAAAAATGGGTACGCTCGCTAAGTTGAAAACCCGAAAGGGCGGACTTAGGCCAAAAATCAAGCTCGCTAAGTTGAAAACCCGAGAGGGCGGCTTAGGCAAAAATCAGAGCTTGAATAAATAAAGTTGGAAAATGCTTGGAAAGCTTAAAAGCAAAATGACACTCCAATTAAAAAAGCAATAAAGCCGAACAGTACAAGCAAAAGCCAAAGAACAAAAATCCAAAATCCAGAGTCAAAGTCCCGAATAAACAGTCAAAATAAGAAGAAAAAAAAACAAAGTCCAAAAACCCATAGGAGTTCAAGTGGGCCGTCGCCTCCGTGGGGCAATGTACTCTGAGTCATCCCTAGCCGCTAAACTCTCCCCCGCCTCGTCTGTCCGAGGAGCCAACACAATCTCCTCATCAGTCCTAATCCCATCAACCTCATCATCAGCGTCAGCCTGGACGCAACCTTCGAGTGCACTCAGCAGTGCGGTCCTCCTTGGTCTCTCAATTGGCCAGACAGTGGCAATGAACCAGGCTCGATACTCAGGAGAAGCCTGAATACCGACAAGATTAGGTAGGGGCCTAACCATATTGTGATCTCTAACCCATGCTCTAAGAACGGCTCGGGTAACACCTGGGGTGATGGCTGAATCAGCGGAAATGTCCTCCATAATCGGAACAGTCTGATCTATCCCCATCTGTCTCAAGACGCGTGAAGCACATAATATCCAAGTACAGTGTGTAAGGCCTAAAAGGTGAAACCCGAGGGCATGCACGAGATCGCTAACCTGGATAATAAGCAGTTTGTTGGTGTCATTACCAGGGAACAAACCACAATACCTCGTTGGACCAATTCAATCAGCCATGAGCCACGTCAGCAGACGGGTGTGTGATCAAGATCCTCCGCATTACGATACTGAGAGAGGGTTTTGTAAGGACCATAAGGCGGCGTTAGGAGTCAGCCGAATCGCGAGGGCGTGTATGATTACGGTGTTATCCTTGTAAGCCAAACCTTGTAGGTATCGGGATCTGTTCTCTATTTTAATATACTTTATGATAAATACCAAAACAATAATGTAAGCGGAAGAGATGAGAAAGAAAGAATGAGTGAGGCTGGAGGAATAATCGTGAGGAAACTCCAGTACCATAGAAGTCCCTCCTTTAGGTATCCAGCTCTGATGTTCAAGGGCTCCGGAGTTAGTGTGCTCGACAGCACAATTATATGCCGCCAATGCAACATCGCCTCTTCATGGTGCGTGTGCGAATGGCAATGGGGCGAATATGGGGTGCGTGCTCCAGATCCCCTCTGAGAGGTGTTTGTCGGACTTTGTTTAAACAAGAAACCAGATAATAAGCAAATACAAAGCCCGCCATCCTAAAGCCTCAATCCGGTCTGGGTCATCTAGAAAGAACCTCTGGGAAATTCATCAATCAGGGCAGCAATTGAATCGCCTTCTGGTCGTCAACAATCATGGTCTTAGCTTGTGGCCGGCTGAATTGAAATAAATTTTCAAATGACCGAACATACCCAACTTTAACCTCATGCCTGACTAAAGGGCATTAGGGTCACACCCTATGATAGCACAAAACTCCTCGAAAAGAGGGCACATCTCTTCCATCATAGCTCCGAACCAGAAAACGTGGGCCTCAGGTTCCCAGAGTCTGATACAGGCCCATAAAAAGTTCCAGTCGATCACTACCCCCCTAAGGGTAATGATAGGAGAGAGGCCATACCTCTTCAAGTTTTCTAAGTTAATCATTTTAACTTTTGGAGAGACTCCTAGCCCAGGCTGTGCATGCCTATGATTGAAAGAAGGATTCATGTCTTTAGAAAAAGATAAACACGGAGGAGAAAAGAAGAAGAGAGAAGATAAGGAATGAGCAAGAGCCGAAAAACAAGCTTTTATAGGAGAAAATGCGCCGAAATGAGGGCGGCAGCAGCCGCCGAATGATGGCGGCAGCAGCCGCCGAATTGCCACCGAATGACGGCGGCAGTGGTCGCCAAATTGCCACTAAATGATGGCGACAGCGGCCGCCACGCATAAAAAAAAAAAGTGTATTTTGTCCATAAGCCAAAATGATGAAGTCCTCCCATTTTGTTTCAAATACAATAAACATGCATACATGTATTTCAATACTAACCAAGTGCAGGTACAAAATAAAACTCAGTACAACGATACAGTACAGAAGCACGATCAAAGTTTAGTACAGTAGTCACAGTAGTCAGACAAGAAAGAAAGAAAGAAGAACAGAAAAATCCGGCAATCATGGCTTCAGCGACGGGGCCTCTGCCTTCTCGGATCATTGTAAGCCTCCCGAGTCCAGGACGAAGACATTTCCTGTTGCATCCCAAGCATCAATTCCATCATCTGATTGATCAATCCAACAGGAACCTATAAAAAAAAAAATGCAAATGAACGTCAAATCTCTTTATGAATCGTTTTTGTGAGAGATTTAGCAGTTTTTACTTACCTCAGTAATGTCCTCAGAAGGCAGAGCCAAGCGATCCACATTTCCCAGCGAGACCTCTCGAAAGGCTAAAGGAAAGGCTAAAGGAGCGTCAGGAGTATGGTAAGAAATGCTGTACGGAAGATGTAAATTGGCCAAGTCTGAATGAAGTGACCCGGTAGCCTCTGTCACGGCCCGGGGAGCCCTGGAATGACCGGCCGAGTGGCTAGGGCCGGCTTGAGATGAACCTTCGGCCCGAGTAGAAGAAGAAGGATCAGTCGTAGGCCTCCTCTTTGGAGTCCTACTCGAAGAACCCGCAGCCCGAGAAGAGTGGGTGGCGGGCGGATGGAAAGGAGCTGATCTCTGAAAATTGTCAAGCCGCGATCCAATAGGCTGCATCAGGAAGAGTCTGCAGAATTCAGCATAATCTCCCTTCTTCCCTTCCTAAGATGAACTCTCCATACGGAAAAAAAAAAAAAAAAAAAAAAAAAAAAAAAAAAAAAAAAAAAAAAAAAAAAAAAAAAAAAAAAAAAAAAAAAAAAAAAAAAAAAAAAAAAAAAAAAAAAAAAAAAAAAAAAAAAAAAAAAAAATTACCCCTCAGTATGCCGCATCGGTGAGAGTCATCTGCCTGCCCGCTCGCATGTCCCCGGAGGAGGATGAGAGGATGGAATGACAGCCTCTTATTTGGAAAGTTCCTACTCTCTCGCCACAGCCTCTTATTTGAAAGTCTACTCTCTCGCCCAAGTAGTATCGTCTCAGGACGGGATGCGACAGGATCACCCTCCGCCGAGACAAGTCATCTGATCGCTGGAAATGAGGATCAACCTGGATCCAGCTCTGTAGGCGAATGGCCATCGCCCCCACTTCAACCTAAAAAAATAAATAAAAAAAAAAGATGCAAATATGTTGATAAATCTTTTTTATTCAACGTATTCCAGAATTACTGAACACATACCTGCGTCGGGCTACATGTATCAAAAAAGGTTCTCAGGTCTTTTAGCGAGTGCTTATGCCGACTGGTATGAAGGTTTGTTCGGTACCATCTCCAAGCCAACGGTACCAGCCCCCGAGATCTGCATGAATCTGCTCCGGGCGAGCTGTTAAGGAAAATACTTCAAAACGCCAAATCTGCAACAAAAAAGAAACGAGAGTCAAAGAGGCTAATAAATATAGAAAAGATATACACGAATGTTCTTCGCATTACCTCCCAGGAAGTAATAGGTCCCGCTGAGTTTACCAGTGCTTCCGACTCAGACCACACATGTTCATTCATTACATACGACTCAGATCACACATGTCATTATACATACGGCTCAGAATAGCGCCGGCCCAGTCATACTCCGTGAGATGGGCTAGGTTTTCTAAACTCTTCAAAGTAGAAGGATTAAACCTCTCCTTCCTGTTGGACCAAAAGGTCGAGGCAAATATCAGCAACAAAGTGAATCTGGCCACCTGAGTAGCCGTCAGCTCTCCCCGCCTATGGCTAGCATAAATGCCAGGGGCTTGGAGATATAGCCAGCGCCTGGAAACACTCAAAGCTGGAGTAGCAGAACCTGGCCCGACAATCCGAGGCAGGTCTATTAACCAATCAATTCCAAAGTCATCTGGATCAGGAGGAAATCTCTGTCCTCAGTCATCATATAATTCAATCGTACCGAATACCGGGATTTCCGGTAATCACAGAAAAAATCACACAGGGGTCATTGTCATCATCGCCACCGAAATTGAAAAGTGTGTAGTGTCCCAACTCATCTCTCAGGGCGCAAAGCACCAACCCAGCAACTCCTTGTGACTATTTCGGCCAGCATCAAAATGCCTCAAGTAACCCAGACGGGACGGATTGATGATTGCCCCGACCGGGTGGCTCAGATCCAATATCTCGATCGGGATTTCGGACATAGAATTCTCAGCCACATCCAATTTAATGTAAGGATCCTAAAAGGTAAAGTAATAAAAGAATTGTCCCTTGGTTCTTTACTAAGGATAATATCTTAGCATGCATACTAATAAAACAGCAAATACAGAAATAAAAATTCACAATTCGGCCACAGAGGCCCGAGAATCACAATTCGGCCGCTGAGGCCCAAAATTCACAAATTCGGCCTAAGGCCCGAAAATCACACTCTGGCCATAGAGGCCCGACAATTCACAATTCGGCCACAGAGGCCCGAAATCACAATCAGGCCACAGAGGCCCAAAATTCACATTTTCGGCCACACAGGCCCGAAAATTCACGATCTGGCCACAGCGGCCCACAAATCACAAATCAGGCCACAGATGCCCAAAATTCACATTTTCGGCCATACAGGCCCGAAAATTCACAATCTGGCCACAGAGGCCCACAAATCACAAATTAGGCCACAGAGGCCCAAAATTCACATTTTCGGCCACGCAGGCCCGAAAAAATTCACCAGATCTGCCACAGAGGCCCACAAATCACAAATCAGGCCACAGAGGCCCCAAAAATTCACACTTTCGGCCAACACAGGCCCGAAAAATCACAATTCAGGCCACAGAGGCCCAAAATTCACATTTTTCGCCACATCACATTTTCGGCCACACAGGCCCGAAAATTCACAATCCGGCCTAAGGCCCGAAAATTCCCAACTTTAGCCTGAAAAAGATGATAATAATGCCATCAAGGTAGGCTTACCTGGGCAAAGATGCCAGTTACGGAGGCATGAGTGTTATTGTCCGCCGTAAGGTTGACCTCGTCAAGCGAGATCCCTAGAGACCCCAGGTACTCCTCACCGCTCAGATCAGAAGAAGCCATGAAAAAAAAAGAGAGAGACAAAACAATTTTGAAGCTTTAAAAGTTGAGAGAATTTGAGAGAGTTCCTTAGGTTAGAAAGTTTAGAATGAATGAAAATGAGTTTTTTCAAGCTATTTATAAGCATTTCAAGCTATTTACTAAGCAAATAGTCCAAGAGGCGAAGGTTCTTTCTGGACGTCGTCCAAGTTTTTTCGCCTACAAAATATGCGTTTTCAGGAACAACCACCGACTCCCATAAAATCATTTTTTGATGACGTCGACGGTGGGGGGGCAACTTGAATACCCAAAGTTTTGAGGGCTCAAGAAAGCGCGTTTTTTCCCGGGCCTTGCAAACAGTCCGGCCCGGACGGAGGCATTTTCGGAAGTTCACGAAAATTATGTCGAATATTGGTACTTAAATAACGTCCGGGAATATCGTGAGGATCGCGGAACAGGTCCCGGAATATTTTTCGGAGGTTCGAACTCCCAAAAAAGGCCCTCGGAGCGAGGCACTCCGGTGATCCACCCGGCACAGCTGAAGGCGCCGGCCGCCAGGGCACGGGCCGGCGCCCTGCGCCGGCCACGGCCGGAGCCAGTCCGTTCCCAAGCTTGGGCGGCACCTGCCGCCCCACTTCCTGGAGCGAGGTCCTGCCGCCCAGCGCGCGCCGGGTGATCGGCGCGTAGGGCCACTTCCAACAGGCAACCGCGCGCGCAGGGGAAGTTGCCTGTCGCGGGCCCTGCGCATGGCGGCAGGGGGCCTAGGCCCCCCACGGCACCTCGTGGGGGTTCGGCACTGAAGATGCCTGTTACGGAGGCGTGAGTGTCAGCGTCCGCCGTAAGGTTGACCTCGTCAAGCGAGATCCCCAGAGACCCTAGGTACTCCTCACCGCTCAGATCAGGGGAAGCCATGAAAAAAAAAAAAGAGAAGAATTTTGGAGCTTTAGAAGTTGAGAGATTTTGAGAGAGTTCCTTAGGTTAGAAAGTTTAGAATGAATGAAAATGAATTTTTTCAAGCTATTTATAAGCAAATAATCAAGAGATTTTGGTGCGCCTTGTCTGTTTTGATAGACGAATCCTTCTCCCTCTCACGCTCCTTGCGTTTTCTTTACCGCTTTTTGCATTTTAATTTAGTTTTTTGCATTTTTATTGTGATATTTGACCACTAAAATTAAATAAAATTAAAAATTAATTAATATACCTAAACAAGGAGCTTAATCTGGAGTTAAGAAGCGGTCGTCGATTAAACCAGGTATGTAAACAAAACTCTGCCTATTTAATTTTAGCATTTCATGCATATTTCTCTCCTACTCTTAATAATTCTACAATTGCATAAATGCATCCACGTCATCATTATTTTTGGTAAATAAACTGCCTTAATTAATTTGATTAAGCTTAACGCCCGATTAATTAATAATCGTGGCAGTTAAGCTTAAATCCGACAATATACAATATTGGCCTAAAAGAGCCTAGCTTAAATTAATAACTACGGTTCAACTGCCTTATTCGAACAAATCCGGCTTAAGGTCCAATTTTAATCAATAATTGTGACTAAAAGCCTAAATCAACATTTTTGGCCAAAATGCCTACAAATACCTTTTTCGGCCTAAAAGCGGCTAAAACCGAACCATTTTGGCGAAACGCCTAATAATCAATGCTTTTTTCGACTAAAAGTCGGTAGATTTGAACCATTTGGCCAAAGGCCTTAAAATCAACCATTTTGGCGACCAATCGCCTAAATCGCACATTTTTGGCAAAAACTAATTGCCTAAAACAAACACATTTTGGCCAAAGGCCTTAAATCAACCAATTTGGCGACAATCGCCTAAATACGCCACATTTGGCAAACTAACTTGCCTTAAAACAACACCATTTTGGCCAAAAGGCCTTAAATCAACCATTTGGCGACAATCGCCTAAAATCGCACATTTGCAACAATTGCCCTAAATCAAATTCATTTTTGGCCTAAAAGCAATTAAAATCAACATTTTTGGCAACATGTCTAAAATCAATCAATCTTTGGCGAAATGCCAAACAAAATGCACAAAGCATACACACACTCATGCACAAAGCAATACACACAAAAATGCACAAGCATACACACACTCATGCACAAAGCATACCACACAAAATGCACAAAGCATACATACACTCATGCACAAAGCATAACACACTCATGCACAAAGCATATACCACACTCAATGCATTAAGCATTACCCGTTAAAGCCCGTTCCAAAGAAGGCCTATCGAACTACGTTGACTTTGATCTTCCATTCAACGGAAAGTACGTAGGCACGTATCGGGGATTACCCCGGGTGGGCAAGTCGAAATCACTTAAAACATTTCATTTGGTTCCCAATTACATCATTCCACCTTGCAACCTGCAAAGCATTCATTCATCGGTTAGTTCATCAACATGACATGGTCTCGGGATCCACCTAGGGTTCGCAAACCATGCCTTAAACATTGGGATAATTAATCTAGTAAGTAGGTTAATTAAAATTGGAGTCAACTTAGGGATTTTCCCTAGTTTACCCTAAAATAATTAAACAAGGTGGCGACTCATACCTTCACGTGCACTTCTGCCCTTAGTTATATGCATTTATATGCCTATTTTTGGGGGAGGGGTTCACATGCCTGAGTATTAGATTCATTTAGGCGGCGATCAGGAGGTCAAATACTATTCTCTCAGTGGTTTCCTTAGAAGGATCGATAAAGGAAAACCATGAATAAAATCCCTAGCACTTAAATAGGTTCATGCATACATGAGGGAGTTGCATATTTTATCTGTCTGAATATTGCGTAGTAATAACCCATACAGTGGTCAAAGGATCTGTCCAGTTGTTATATCATGCGTTGTTATTCATGGAAAGGAGTTTCCAGGAGACCTTATGGAATTGCCATTCAGAGAATTTGATGTTATTCTGGGTATGGATTAGCTATCCAGACATCAGGCTATAGTTGATTGTGCAAAGAAAAGGGTGACATTATATACAGCAGCAGGGGAAGAGATTACAGTTGTCGGGAAACGGTGCAATTTTCTGGGTAATGTGATATCAGCCATGGTAGCAAAGAGATTAATTCAGAAGGGTTATGAAGCATACTTGGTATGTGCACTGAAAGCAGAAAAAGAAAATTCAAAAGTGCAAGACATACTAACAGTGTGTGATTATCCAGACGTGTTTCTCAGACGTGTTTCTAGAAGATTTACCAGGGTTACCACCTGTTTTCGTACCGCCCAGGACCGAGGCGACCCCAAAAGACGCCTCTTTTTGTTTTCGATGGAAAAGTTTTATTATGACAGTGGTGACAAAACATTTGCGATACGATGCCGATAAATCGGCTTATAAAACATTTGAGTCGCCACCCATTATTTCGGGCAATGGGACTGTTTCCAATTTTATTTATATAAAAATACTCATTTAAACCCAATTATCTGTTTTTTAAGGCCAAATTATTTAAAAGAACTGGTCAGGCGCACCATGCGATTCTGGGTAAAGGGAATTGGGGTACGTCGGTCGTTGGAGCCGACGGCCGAAAAATTCGGCCTCTTTTAAACCTACAATGTCTGATTTTATTTTAGTTAGGAAAAAGCCAATTTATTTATTTTTAAAACCCAACCCGACTGAATCGAACCGAAGTTTCCTATATGGAAAATTAAATTAATTCACCCAATTCAAGTTTCATTATTGCCATCCATTAATCATCCAAACCATCCATGCCAAAATAATTAAACCAAATAAATAAAAGACCCGCCTCTTGCCTTATGGTTTTATAAGGCAGCCACAAACCAAACCTAAAAATACATTCTACCCGATTTAAATTCAAACCCATAAACCCAAAACCAAAATCATGCATATTTATTATTTAACACTAAAATCAAATTTTTATTATTATTTTCTATTAATCCTAAACATGCAAATTATTAATAAATCAACAAATTTAGTTTCATTTTTAATTTAAACAAAAAATTGTAAAATTCATACAAATAAGCACATAAAATCACATTTTAGTATTCTAAGCTTAATTGTATTCTAAGCTTAATTAAACTGTGATCTGTTCATAGCTGGGCATTTTCAGATTTATTGAAGAAATTAACTCTGGAAGCTTAGAACAGTTAGGTCAGATAGCTAACAGTTGGGTCATGCAGCTGTTCTTGGATGAACAGTGCGTGACGCAGCTGTTCTTGCCAAAGCTCGTTTTCAAACGGTTATTTACATCATTTCGTATTTAAATGTAATTTAAGGATATATAAAATGGCCAAATATGAACAAAATACAATTTAAAGAAGCTTAAATTACTAAAACCACAAAAATATGTACAAAATACAAAGAAATTAAACATAATCTACTCGATTGAGGATTGTAATGGATTGAATGTTTAAAATGGATAGTTAAGATTTCAAGCTTTGGTCTCCAAGGATTAAAGTGTGTTTATCTATTATTTTTGTTCTTTTCTCTCTTCTTTTTTAATTCCATAAAACTTGATATCTAATGTGCATTTCTTCAAATCAACTCAAAAGTTTGGAGAGAATGTGGCGTGCAGATGTGTTCCCCCCCCCCCCCCCCCCCGTTGTCTCAAACATGAGAAAAAGATCTATTTATAGAGGTAGGTCAGGACACAGCTGCGTGACGCAGCTCATTTTCATAGCTGGGTGAGGCGACTGGTAGTTGGGTGAGGCGACTGGCAGTTGGGTGATGCGACTGGCAGTTGGGTGACGCGACTCTTACCCAACCAGAAACTTAAAATTGGTTTGATTTAAATCGTTGGATTAAAAGACTTCTATATAGCATTAACCCATTCATTTTGCATCCTCGTATCCTCATCGGATCAGGTGGGGGCATAAAATCACACGTCAACAGTTTGCTCCCCCCACTTTATCATTAATTGTGTAAGCGATTAATGTTAAAGTGGCCTATTGACGCGCCTTCATCCTTTGATTGAATGAAGTAGCTGTCTTGATCATTCTGTCAAAATTTAAAGCTCAGTCTGATTCGGCTTTGTTGAGCTAGTCAGATCGGTAACGATCTCAAAATTGGTCTGTTGTTTTTAAGTACTACGAGCTGGGTTGATTGGCTCGAAGGATTTTGAATGTTTGATCATTCTAGTTCACGTCAAGCTTAGTCAATCGGGCTTTGTTGGCTCAGTCGGATTGTAACATCCAGCACGTAATGTTGCTTTGGTTGTTATCTCAATAGTGTAGTCGCTTTCAGAGGGTTTGAAAGAGTCAAAGAAGGTGGTAAGTCGGCATTTGTATGTCCCTGCCTAAGTCGGTGTATCGTACTTCAGAGGTTGATAAGAGTGCTGAAAGCAGAATGTAGTCGACTTTGTCGTTCAGGACTCTTAGCTCGTGGTAAAATCAGCTTTCAGAGGTTTGAAAAAGAGTCAAAGACATGGTGTAAGTCGCTTTGTTTTATACTCCTCAGCTCGGTGTAGTCACGGCATTCAGGGTTTGAAAAATAAGTCCAAGCAATGGTTATGTCGGCTTTGTGTTATACCTCTAACTAGATGTGTTCGGCTTCAGAGGGTTCTTGAGAAGAATCGGCAAAGAAAGTGTAGTAAGCTTTGTTGTTTATCTCCTACTCGGTTGTAGTCAGCTTCAGAGGGTACTTGAAAAAGATATTGTCTGATAAGCTTCGCAATAACCATCACTAATCAATGAAAAGGATTAAACAGTCTTGTAATACTACATCACAAGCTGGTGGGACCAAACGGCTTCGAGAAACAATTCAAACCAATCAGGGTGACCACCTGAGGGTATTTGATGATTTTGATGAGCTTGCCCCCTGTGTGGCGAGTAGACAGAATTTATTTGCAGTATACGAGCCGCACACTGACTCCAAATTGCTTAGAGAAGCTGACTTGGGCTTGGTTGGGCTCTTGATGGGCTTGGGCCCATTAACCCTTTTCCTTTATAAATAACCTTTTGCTGTTCAGTCTTTTTACATCCGGTACACGGCCTCTTTGATTTCTTCCGGCATCGGGCTTCGATTTTTCGATTCGCCAGAACATCAACGCGATGCGCGGTTTCCAGAACGAGGTAAGTGAATGATGCTTGAATTTCTTACTTTCTGTGTTATTCTGGGTGGTTTTTGAATGAATATTTGCGGTCTTTATGCTGTCTGTTTGTCGACAGTGGCGTCACGCAGGAGAGAGTTGTGTGACGCAGCTGTTCTATGGTGAACAGTTGCATGACGCAACTGTTCAAAGCTGCACGACCCTGTTGTGCTCTGAACTTTGATTTTGACTCTTTTGCGCATCTTGATGCCTTATTTGTTGCCTTGGAATGTGATGACATGTTGAATCCGGCTTATTTGGACCCTGTAAACTCATAGAAAAACACAAGAAATAGGGTAGATTAATGTTAGGGTTTTGTTTTATTACCTTTTGGCAGATGCGTCACGTAGTCGTTCTACGGAAGAACAGTTCTGTGACGCAGCTGTGAGCCAGGGGACGCGGCTCCTTGATAAGCTGCGTGGCGCAGCACTGTAGTTGCGTGACGCATCTACAGTTGCTTGATGCGACTATGTCTGACCAGAAACTTGAATGCTTTATTTTCCTGCAAGTAAAAATAAACAACTGTTAGTCTAACCCTTTATTTAAATCTCTTACCTAGGTCGACCTAAGCAAGGCCCGAGCTAGCGGATCTTCTACTGATGCTTCTGCCTCCAGGACTTTCAGAATTCAAGTCTCATCTTTTGTTCAATCACTTCCCAATGACCTGTGGGGGATCCATCCCATGAATCAATTAGCCTGGCTGAAATACTTCAAAGACCTGAAGCATGACCTTGGGGATCATCCCATGATTCAATTTTAAATCTGGCTGAAATACTTTCAATAGACCTGCAAGCGCTGATTCATGGTTTTATCCTGGCTTAAAAGCACTTTACCCAAACTATTGGTTTATCCAATTTGAAGATCTGAAGGACTCCAACTATTGAGGAATTCGCTTTGTAATGTCACCACCTGAACAGATTTGAAAGTCAGCTTGCCCCCTAGCCAAGATATATCTTTTACCGATGTTGTCTCAATGTCCCGTACCTCCTGGTGGCATAGATCCAGATCGAAGGATCTTCCCTTAGAGCCTTTCCGAATAGTTTCTGTCCATGATGCAACCCTTTCTGGTTTGGGCTTGTGTTCCACTTATGACATGTTATCCATCGCAAAACACCGACCTTAACCCAGAACCTTAAAGGAAAATTGGAGATCTCCGTACTGCTGACCGTTATCGGACATGCAGTGTATTGTCGCACCGTTCTTTATGATGATCATGGGAAACCAGGCTTGTAGGATATGCCCTTCTAATTCACTTAATTTCAATTTCTTCATCAGTCCGAATATGCTAATCTGGCCTTTAATAAACTAGCTTTGATTTCTCCTGTCCCAGCTTTCAATCCTACATACTGGTCCTGCCAAATTTCGCATTCCTCTCCGAGGACACTTTGATTTGTGAGATCACCCTTGATTCGCGTGGACTTGCCTTGGTGAGGATTCGATCTGTCCATCCTGGGACATAACCTCCAATTAAAGTGCTATATCCGTCTTGATCGTTCCATTAGCCTATTTTCCAGACAGAATCAACCGCGATATGGTGCATTTCAGTTCTCCCAGAGATCCATAACTTCGAAAGTTGTCCCAATATGTAGGCATGATGTGTTATCCAACTTTAGTCGATTCGTTGCCAAATGAACACCTGGTATATGGTCAAGGGTTATACATAACACCTTTACACTTGAGTATCTGATTGTTTCTATTCCGTTATTACGAACGGGCCTTAGGAGATTAGTGTTTGATGTCAACCATTGCATGACTGCTGCTTTTTTTTCTTTTTTTTTGTTGTTTGTGATTTGAAATTTTGTAGCCTCATTTGAGCACATTACAAGTATATTTACATTCCTTTACTAGTATTATTTTACATTTCTGATTTGGGAACTTCACTTTATATCCTGCACAAAAGATATACATAAAACCACAAAAACGAAAAAGAAGGCATCCCAACCCACTTGCAAGGTCCACCTTTAACGGTTATTAAAGCCCCTATCAACATTGTACCAAAAATTATAACAAAAGATATTAAACAAAAGGGAGCTAAGAAAGGCAAAAAAATACCCATTCCATTTATCCTCGTATCCTACGATCAGTGGCATAAAATCACGCTGTTCTAACACCACCAAGGAGGAAATTAGTTTACCATAAGTTATCCCTGACCGGATCATCCAGTATTCAATGCCACCTTACAAATTCACTAGTAAGTTAAAAGTTTGAAGATTCAGCGGCAGTAGTTATTAGATAAAGTCTCATTGACTCATGTATCACATTGGTTGCACCGTGTTTATTTTAAAAATGGAAATATGGATTCCACTCTGTATCTCAAATTTTGGTCAAAAAAGCCAGTTTCCCGTTCACGCGTGGCATGCCGCCTGTAAAAATGCGCTGCACTGCTTGGAATACCCAATTTTTGAGCTCGAAGAGCCAATTTTCCCCGCACTGCAAACAGTCCGACTGACCAAAGCCATTTGTGTTCATCGAAAGTATGGCCAACTATGTACTTGAAACGTCCGGGACGTCGTGAGGATCGCGGAACTGTCCAAATATTTTTTTTGGAGTCGAAACTCTCCGAAAAAGCACCCGGAACGAGAAAAAAGCTACACGGCCACGACCCAACCCTCAAGGTTAGCTGTGAGGCGGCACGCCCACCTCAAGCAGTCCAGCTCGCCCCCACTCGAGGCACGCCCTCCCTGGAGCGGCATGCGCCCCTCAAGGGCAGCACGCCCCACCCCCCTAGCGGCACCCCCGCGCACAGGGCAGCCACGCCGCCTCCAAGGGCGCACGCCTCCTCAAGGGGCAAGCACCGCCCGCCTCGAGCGGCAGGGACCTGCCCTCGGTCCCTTTTTTCTTAAAATTGCCCCGATGCCTCCGTTTTAACCACTCAGTCTGTATGACCGACCTCCTTCTCCCCTGCGCTCCTTGCGTTTCTTTTACTGCTTTCTGCATTTTAAATTTAGCTTTTATTGCTTCTTGCTTTAATATCCACTTAAAATAAATTAATACTAAATTAAATTTCCAACTTAACGAGAGCTTAACCTGAGTTTCATAGAACTGGTCGACTGATTAAAATCAGTACATGAACTAAACTCAGCCATTTAATTTAGCACTCGCATATCTTCTCTTCTAACCCTAACTAACTCATACAACCTGCATAAAACATATTATCTCATCAATTAGCAAATAAACTGCCTCAATCAAATATAATGCTTAAATAATCGGTTAATTTAATAATCGGTATAATGCTTAAAACCGACAATATTGGCTAAAAAGCCTAGTTTAATTAAATAACTACGGATTTTAATTGGCCTTTTATTTTTCGAACCAATCGCGCTTAAGTCAATAACAAATAATTGTGCTAAAAGCCTTAATACAATCACGTTGGCAAAATGCCTAACAATTAAAATCAAGCCACATTTTTAGCGACAAATTCCCACAGGTCTCAATCAATCTTTGCAAACAAATGCCTAATAAATTAGATTAACATCTTTTTAGCGAACAAATCGGCTTAAATCAAAGCTTTTGGCAAAATCCTAGAATCATAATCAATCTTTGGCTAACAAGCCTTCCAAACAATCATTTTTGCCGACAATCGCCTAAATCACATCAAACTCTTGGGCAAAATTGCCTTTCCTAAATCTAATTCATTTGCTAAAGCCTATAAAATCAGTCATTTTGGCGAACCAAATTGCCCGAATAAATCACTTTCTGGGCAAGCAAATTGCCTAAACTTTTGCTAGAACGCCTCCAATACACAACTTGCACTAAATGCCTTAATCACTTTTGTCACAAATCGCCTAACCAATTTTGCAATAAATTGCCTATAATCAACATCATTGCAACAATTGCCTATAATCAATCTTTTGGCTAAAAGCCATTAAAATCAACATTTGGCAATCAAATCCTAAAAATCCAAAATCAAAGTTCTTTGGCCAAAATGCCTAAACAAAATGTTAAAGCATACACACACTCATTGGCATTAAGCATACCCATTGAAAGCCCATCTAAATAGAAGCCCCATCCGAACTACGTCGACTTTTCATCTTCATCAAACGGAATACGTAGGCACGTTTGGATTTATACCCCGAGCGCAAGTCAAATCACATTAAACATTCAAATCTTGTCCAATTATTTTCATTTCACCCTGCAAAAGCATTTCATTCATATGTTAGTTCATTCAAACATACATGTCTCGGTATCCACCTCGGTTCGCAAATCCAGCCTTAGACATTTTTAATAATCTAGTATTAGGTTAATAATATCTGGATTTCACTTAGGAGTTTATTTCGAAGTTTACCCGAAAAATAATTAAACAAGTGCGATCTCACACATCACGTGCATTTCTTCCTTATGTCCACATGACATCATTATGCGTTTTATGTTTTGGGATTTCACACACTCAGACTGTGCATGACTACAGACAGTGTTGAAACAATGTGAACCCCTACCTCCAAAATATTCATAGGCAGTGAATGCATGTGATAGGCAGAAATGCACGTATAGTCATGATCGCCACCTTGTTAATTACTTTTAGTAAACATGAAAAATCCCAAGGACTTCGATTTAATTAACCTAATTGCGTAGATAATGTATCCCAAGTTTAAGCACCAATCTGCAAACCCCGATTGGATCCCAGTACCATTATGTGTAATCAACTAACTCAAAATAAGAAGCTTTGCAAGGTAATATGTCAATGGACCAAATAAATGTTTATTGATTTTCGACTTGCCCGTCGGTTAATCTCCTACGTGCCTACGTTACTCCGTTAATGAAGATCAAAGTCAACGTAGTTCGATAGGCCTTCTTTGAAGCTTTTGAAGGTGTTGCTAATGCTATGAGTGTGTATGCTTTGCATTTTGTTAGGCATTTATGCCTCAAAGAGTTGAATCGTTTGAGCTTTTTGCCATAAAGGAGTTGTTTGATTGGTAATTGATTGCCAAAAATGTTGTCGCCGATTTGTCTCCAAAGTATATTTTGGCTTATTTATTTGCCAAAATTAATGTCGGCTTATTATTGCCGAAATGATTTGTTGGCATTTATCCCAAAAAGATTATTTAAGGCTTTTAAGCCAAAAAAGTTCATTTTAACGCATTTTGCCAAAATGGTCGATGTTTAAGGCTCGAAACGAAAAAGGGTTATTCTTAAGGCATTTGCTGAAATTGAGTTGATTCAGGCAATTGGTTTGCCAAAAGTGATTGATTGGGGATTCTCGCCAAAATTGACTTATTTTATAGCTTTTACCATAAATGAGTTGATTATAGGCAAATTTGTTTGCCAATAATAATTGTTGATTGCGGGATTTCCCAAAATTCATTTATTTTAAGCTACCAAAATTAGTTAATTTAGGCCAATATGTTGCCAAATGTGATTTGATTAACTGTAAGGCAATTGTTGCCAAAAACTGTATTGATTAGGCTTCTTTTAGCCAACAATTATTGAATTTAATTGGACTTAAGCCGGACTGTTCGAAATAAAGGCAATTAAACCGTATTTATTAATTAACTACGGCTTTTACCAATATTTGTCGAAATTAGCCATTATACCACGATTATTAATTAAACCTTGGTATTAAGCTTAATCTATAATTTATTGACAGTTAGTCTTAATATGAAGAATGCTATTTAATGCAGTTATAAGAAATTATTAGGAGTTAGAATAGAGAACCATGCATTGAATGCTTAAAATAAATAGATAGCAGTTTCGTTTAATACGCTGATTTAATCGACGACCGCTTCTTTATACTCCGGATTAAGCTTCCTTTCGCTTGGGAATTATAATAATTGTTAGCATTTGTTTAATTTAGGGCCAAGTATCACAACACGATAAAATAAAAAATAAAACTGAATTAAAAAATCCATAAAACGGTAAAAGAATCACATAAAGCCGTGAGGGAGCAAAGGATCGTCCGTCATACACAACAGGATTGCAAAAAAATGAAGAGTATGGCTTATATTAGGCCAAAATGGTCACATAGTCGGCATGTGCCGCCGAACGGTTTCGCTGTGCTCCGGTCGCGCCCCCTTGGGCCTTTCACTCCAGAGGAGTTTTCAGGATGTTTTCGATACCTCCGAAAAGTTATTTTTCCTGGACCCTTTCCTGATCCTTCGCACATTCCGACGTTTAAGTTACCATATTGTCATACTCGGTGAGTTCCAAAATGCCTGCCAGGTCCGGTCCGGACTGTTTGCATCCGGAAAACACACACTTTTGGTAGCAAACGTCAAACTTACTGTAGCATAATTTTATTATTCGCAAGTCGGGGGAAAAACTGGCTTTAGCCTCAAATCTTCGAGTATTCACAACAAGCTGACACATCAAGAATTAAAGTCTCCATTGCCTTCGAATCGACGATTTGTTTGATCAGCTAAAGGATTTGCAGGCGTACTGTTTTCTAAGATCACTACAGTCAGCGACTGTATCCATCCAGCTGCGGAAAAGCG
>NW_023591393.1:0-134932 GCF_014843425.1 Jatropha curcas | reverse complement strand
AGCTGCTTTAGCTTCGAGGATGGACGTTTTCTCCTATTAATTCTCCAGAGGGGTACTTCTCTTATATCATTTTTTTTTTTTGGCCTGTTTCCTTTGTAATCAGAAAGGATCCATTTACTCAGGTTTTTGGTTTAAAGGACCACCTCCAAGTGGTTACTTGCTCCTACTTCATTGCCTTTATAAACCCTATCCAGTATCGTATGCGGAGGATCTTGATCACCTACCCATCTTTGCCGATGCATGGACCTCATTGGCTTGATTTGAATTGGGTTCAAATGAGTGCTGTGGTTCGTATCCCTGGTTTCTATGACATCACCCGCTTTATCCAGGTTAAGCTTTCGGCCATGTACCCAGGTTTTACCTTTTTAGGCCTTACACATTGTACCTGGTACATGCGCTTCGGCGTGTTTGAGGCAGATGGGGAATAAGGATCAGACTGTTTCGATTATGGATTTGATCCTTAGCTGATTCAGCCATCACTGCGGGGAATTACTCGTAGCTGTCTTAGGGCTTGGCGTTAGGGACATTTTCATATGGTTAAGGCCTTTAACCTATCCTCATGTTTGGTATTCAGACCTTTCTCCGAGTATCGAAACCTGGTTCATGGCCGCAGTGCTGCCGATTGAAAGGCCAAGGATGAAAGCACTGCCTGAGCGCACTTGAAGGGTTGGACTCAAGGCTGACGCTGGGTGAGGGAGATTTGTGTTGGCTTTCGGACAGGTGAGGATGCGAGAGAGTTCAATGTTAGGGATGATCGGAAAGACGTTGCCCACGGAGGCGACGGGCACCTAGACTCTTATTAGGCTTTGGGGAAACTTTTGGTGTTTTGGGCTTTGTTTTTTGACTCTTTGTTTTGGGGACTTTAACTTCTGGATTTTGATATGTTAGTTGTTTTTTGGATTGGATTTTCATTATTTTATTTATTTTTTTTGGTTCTTTGGCTTTTCTGCTTAACTTTAAATTGTTTTTGACTTTATTGCTTTTTTAATTGGGGCACGTTTTCATTCGTCTTTTTAAGCTCCAAGCATTTTCCAACTTTATATTCAAGCTCTGATTTTTTGCCTAAGCCGCCCTCTCGGGTTTTTCAACTTAGCAGCTACCCATTTTTTGCCTAAGCCGCCCTTTTCGGGTTTCAATTAGCGGGCCCCGACTTTTGCCTAAGCCGCCCTCCCGGGGTTTCGACTTAGCGGGGTTTTTTTTTTTATTATTCTTTATTAATTTTTTTGTTTTTTTTTTTGAATTAAATTTTTTTTTTTTTATTGTTGGCAAAGAAAGAAGAAAGGATTAGGTTAATGATTTTCCATTTAATGTTTTAGACCGTAAACCCAATGAGGTTTGCCTACATTATCTCCGGATTACATAATTTCTTTTTCCAAAGAGAGAATCAGGTCTAATTGTAGTTCATTTTACCATTATGCAATGCTGTGTCACATTAAAAATATCTTTTTAACTTGATTCTAAAATTACACGATTCGTTCGAATTCCCAAACCATCCAAATCAAAGTCAAGGGATGACGGCTCCGCCGGGACAATATTTTCTTCAACACATAGGGTTCCAGCCCCTAATGTGAGGAACTAAACTTCCCACGTGGGTCTATGATTGCTGTCTAATCTCCTTTCAGGACCAAACAACCTTCTTCCAGTTTCGTTCTTTGGACCTTCTTATTTAAAAATGTCGTGCCAATTTTCTTCTCTGGTTAGACTGATTTGGTGGATTTGCTTGCAGTCGCCTTTCATTCCATGACCCAAGAAGTTGCAGAGTGAGTTAATTCTTAGCCCAGTCTGCTTCGCTGATCTGGCTTTCCTGGATAATTTCTTGCCGTGACTGAACTTCCCCACTCAAATAGGCAAACACTGCTGCCATACCATATATCAAAAAGAATCGGGAGTTGCTCCGGGTGGGCTGTTCTAATTGAAGTTCCTTATATTCCCCATAAGGCATTTCGTAACTGTTTCGTGCCAAGCTTTGTGCTTTTAACCGGTCTTCCGCAAAAATGGACTTTATAGCCTTATTTGAGCTTCTTACAGGCCCCCGTTTGTTTGGACGAATAGGGTGAGACTTATGATGTTTGGATCTTGTTTCTTCAACAAAATTAGAAAAAATTCACTCTTGAAAAAGGTGAGACCCATTATCCGTGATGATCTCCGAATTGGTGTTCCGTTACCGACAAAGATGTTAGTACGGGAACAAACTTGTGCTGCCTTTCTTGGCATTTTAAAACTGAAATAAAGAGGCTGCCCTCGATTCCACTTTTGGGTGAAATAATCTACAGCAACCAGGGATGAATGATGGCCGTTTAGAGGGCCTTCGGGGTGGATTTTTCCGGATTACGGTCTATGCCCCAAGTTATTCGGAAAGGCCATGGTGAAGGCAATAGGGTTCAAAATGACCGAGGCTTGTCCTTTCACAGCTTAGCAAAAAATGACATCGTGACACTTCTGCGCGTGCCTCACGCAATTTTGCATTCATGGGTGACCAGTATTATAACCCAAGTTCACGATTTTTCCGGAAGCCAAGGCTATCCGTGCATGTGTTGGGACCAGACTCCCCATTATTGTAAAGATCCATTGATGGTTTTGAGCTTTCTCCCCTTCATTCAGCAATCTTAGGTGCGGGCCCATTCCAACTTCTCTTTTACAGAAAACTCCCTGCAGTGAGAAATGATCCGATGCTAACTGTCCTCAATTGTCCGGGCTTGATCAGTTTTGCGTAGATCTCTCCGGGTTAGGCTTCATTCTTGAAGATAATTCTGTATATCCAGTACCAGGGGCTTATCATCAAACCAAATTCATGATTATGTGCTGGGCTTATTTCTTGTAGCCGCACTGTCAAAAGGTCGAATGACTCGGTCTCCTTTACATTGACCATAGAGGCTAAAGTAGCTAGAGCATCTTGCAAACTTTGATTTTGGCTGCGCGGGCAAGTAGTGGAAGGATAAATCCTCAAATTGCTGAGCCTAATTCGTCCAAGCGTTGTATGGTAAGGAAACCAAACGCTCTTTCTTTAATTTTCCATTTCCTTTAAAGCTTGGGGAGACTATTAAGTTGGAATCTCCGATAAACCTTGAGGGACTTTTATAACCTTGAGGACCTTTATTTCTTTTTCCAGGGCTGCTTCTAACCCCTTTATGCAAGCTTCATACTCGGCTTCGTTGTTAGTACAGTCGAAATCTAATTTGACTGCGATTGGGACGTACTCTCCACAAGGAGTTTTGAATACGACTCCAACCCCATTTCCATGGTAGTTCGAGGCTCCATCGAAGTACATTTCCCAGACTTCACTTTCTACGTTCACTAAGTCTTCATCAGGAAATTCTACCTCCGGCATTTGGTCTTCGACCGGTAATTCTGCTAGTTGATCAGCCAAGGCTCCGCCTTTCACTGCCTCTTCCGTTGTACAAATTTTAAATCATAGGCTGCGAGCACCGACACCCACTTAGCCATTTTGCTATCAAGAACCGGCCTCTCTATAAGGAATTTCAAGGGGTTCGATTCAGAAATAACATAGGTGGTGTAGGACGAGAGATAGTGCTGCAGCTTTGTTTTGTCAGGCCCCATACCAAGCCGAACACAAACTTCTCTATCTTATTTATTTTAGCTCATATCTAGCAATTCCTTCTTGCTAAGTAAATACACGCATTTTCTTACCCTGTGTATCTTCTTGCTTTGTTGAGCTAGCATTGCAAACCATCGCTTTTCTTCCTGTTCACTGAATAGGTACCATCGCTTCTTCTGTCACTGATAGGTACAACAGCAAAGGCTTTCCTAGCCCTGGTGGCTGTAAAACTGGCGGGGATAACAGATATTGCTTGACTTGGTCGAAAGCTTTCTGACAATCCTCATTCCATTTTACGGCTACTCTGTTTCTGAGTAATTTGAAGATCGGACCACAAGTATCAGCCAATTGATTGATGAACCGGCTGATGTACTGTAACCTTCCTAAGAAACCCCGAACTTCCTTTCCCGTCCTCGGTGCTGGTATTTCCATAACGGCTTTGGCTTTTGAAGGATCAATTTCTATGCCCTTCCGACTGACCATATGAAATACTCCGGATTGTAGCTCCAAACAGACCATTTATGCCGGGGTTGAGTTTTCTTAAATTGTTACTTTCGAAGTCTAAGGGTAAGAACTTCTCAAAGCGCTTCTGTTGTATGTTCTTCGGCTGTTTGGACCTTAACAACCAATACGTCCACGTACACTTCTACTTTCTTCGTGAATCATTGTCATGGAAGATTGGTCGATTCGCCCATTCTTTGATAGGTTTGGCCCCGGCATTTTTTGGAGCCCAAAAAGGCCATTGGACTGTAGCAAGTAGGTTCCCCACTTCCGTGATGGAATTGCCGTTTCTCTTTGTCTGGCACATGCATTCATTTATCTGGTTGTACCGACAAAGCCAAGATCGGTCAGGGAGACCATCTCGTGTTCCCGCCATTCGGTCTTAACCAACAAGTCAATATTTGCGGCAGGGGAAAGTCTCCATTCGGACATGCTTTTATTTCAAATCCCGATATAGTCCACACAGCTTCTGACTTTGCCATTCTTTCTTCGGCAACTGGTACAATATTTTTGCTAACCAGTGTCGGGTAGGGCAACTGGGGTTCTATGAACTTATTCTTCAGTTTGTTGGCTACCCCTCCTTGATTTTTCCAAGGGGACCCATTCCTTGTTTTTAAGGCCTTCTTAGGCTTCGTTTCACGTGAACTTAGCCTCAGGTATTATACTGGGAATCTTATGCACCACTTATTGCATGGGGTCCAATTCCCGTGATAATCACTTGCCTTCCACATTGAAGCATCAGCAAACTTCTTTAAAGCATTCACTTGACCTGTTTCCCTGTTCACACAGTCAGTAGCAATGTTGTATGTTCACCTTTACCAATTTTTTTTTTCTTAATCATTTACATTACTTTCCAATGCGAATGCTGGAAAGATAGACAGCGGGGTGGGGTAGTCAATAATTTGGCAAGCCCTTTATTTGATAATGACGGAGTCGTCTTTCCAAAAATTACCATTCAAATTCGGAAAAAATCTGGTAATTTTTCAAAAATCCGACACAGTGACTCTAGGAATGGAACTGCGGACTCTGACTCGGTTTTCATACTCGGGGTCAGGACTCAGACTTCAATACAAGACTTGATTACGGGGTGAGATTTTGACTCTAGGGTTGACTCGGGAGGGTTTTATCAGCAGGGGCGGCGCTCCTCCTCGGTACCAGTGGTGAGATGGTCCTTTTCACTTTGGCTTGATCAGGCTCAAAGTAAATTTTCTTGGTCCCCCATTCCATTTCCTGTAATGACTGCAAACCTCATCAAAGGAGACTAGGCGTGCATTGAAGTTCTTCCCACTCAGTTCCGGTTGTTGCCTCTTCGGATAAGTCATTCAAGTCCAGGACACAGGTATCATTTATTTCTAGGAATAGCTCGAAAGGATCGATCAATTCCTGGTCAGAAATAATAGCATTTACCTTGTGATTTGGTAAGGGATTAGTGTTAATGTTTGACTCACTTCTTGGGATGATTGAACCATCGTCTACCAGGTCTTGGATGCGGTTCTTAAGCGTCCAGAACGCTTCAGTCTCGTGCCCATGACCTTGATGATATTCACAGTATTCATTGGTTCGATAGTTTCTTGGTAAGGGGTAGGGTGGCGGCCTTGCTTCCAAGGGCTTGATGTAGTTGGCCTTGACAGCCTCTCGGAAAACCAAAAGGATTGGCATCCCGGAAAACCAAAAGGATTGGCATCCCGAGATCAGTATATTGTCCTTCTTTGACGATTGCCATTTCTCATTATTGCCCCACACGTAAAGGATTTCGGTGGGGTTTGGGTTGATTGGCTTGCTATTTTCATGGACTTTGCCAGCCTTGGCTAGCTTTCTCCTATTTGAGGAATGAGTTCCTAGTCCCTTTCAGTTGTCCCAATTTGAAGTAAATCTTTACCTTTCGTAGCCAATGGCATTATGAGCGGACTGGACGATGGTAAGGTATTTGAGTTTGTAGGTGTGTGGTAGACAGGCTGTAGGTGTCTTTATTATTATGTCCACCTGTTTTCTTGCTCAGAAAGGTCGGTTAATCATTTGGGCGACCTTGGTTCCCTTTTCCTCGTCTTTAAGGAATGAGGGAAAAGGGTTACATTGTTTTTTCTGTTTGGTGGTTCTCTAGTTTTTTCTCGGTTTTTCTGAGCTTTCCGGCCTCAAAGCTGGCTCAGAAGCAGTTTTGGAAGGCACGTCCTCCAGATTAAGGGTAGGGTTTGAAGATGCAGATGCAGCACCAGGTCCTTGATTGGAGGTAGCATGACCATTTCCATTACCATTACCATTACCCAATTCAGCTATCAAGACAATCCTTTGGGCAGCCAATGCCTCAATCATTCTGGCCTCCATTCTGGCCTCGAGTTGTTCAATGAGGGTTTGGATGTCAGCAAGTGATGCCATTGGTGTAGTTGAAGTTGATGAGGTCAGTGATAGCACAGTAGGTGTAGCTGACACTTGAACAGGGGGTACCTGTAAGTATGAGGGTAACTGGATTAAGGGTATAGTGGCACTTGAACAAGGGGTACCTGAAAATGTATGTGGGTAACTGGATTAAGGGTATAGTAGTATCAGGGTAGCTGATATGAGAGAGAATGACTCTTTGTCCAACTGTGCATGACCAAAGGAACATTTTATGTGTTCTCCATGTGTTTACCCAATGTTTATGATATGTTGTGAATGCGCACAACAACACATCATAATCTGTTTCAATGAGATGCTTCATATCACGGGGTGCATACAGTCCTAAAGGATAGGTTCTATAGGCTATGACACAAATAGAGAATTGGCTTATAAAGGGACCCTAACCTTGAACCCTTTGAGTATGGATAATACCTAACCACTTTGTGAAACAAGAGTTTCGCGTGGTTCCCAAAAGGTACGCATTACCCATGTGCCACCCCCAGCCATCCCCAAAAGGATTAGGGATGATTTGCGGTAACAGGGAGGACGCTTTGGCTGTCCATCGACATAATCAAAGAGACCTGCCGATCAGCGCTACTAGCTATCCAGACTCAGAAGTTTGAACAGAAGAGAAGAAATTCATTTGAAATTCATTTTTTATGCAATGGAGAAAAAGATTCTCAATGGTGCAAATAAATAAACAAATTTAAATGATTTAAAGTAAAGTTCAATTAGGTCCAAATTCTCCTCATTAAGCGTTCTTAAAGAAAGAATACTTAATCTTTGTTGGGGTACCCTGCAAAACAAAGCATAGTAAAATAATACCCTGAAGAAGGGCAGGTTAGTTTACACAACAATAGGGCCGGTTAGTTTCACAACAAATTGGTAAGTCCACTTTTTATGCAAATGATTACATATTTTCTCCCAGTGAAGTCGCCAAACTGATGAACCCCTCCCCCGAAAACAATAGGCATGTGATGCATATTGAAAAGGGACAGGAAATGCACGTGATGGTGTGAGTCGCCACCTTTGTTTAATTTATTTAGGGTAAACTAGGAAAAAAACCCTTAAGTTTGACCTCCCGCTTTTAATTAACCTAGATTACTAGATTAATTTAACCCAATCCGTCCTTCACAGCGCGCATGGTGTTGTGCAAAACCCGAGATGGATCCCGGAGACTTATGTCATGCTTGGATGAAACTAACCTGAATGAATGCTGTTGCAGGTTGATGATGTAATTGGGACCAAAGAAACTGTTTATGTGATTTTTGATTTGATTTATCACTTTGCCGCCCGGGGTTGAAATCCTTGAACGTGGCCTACGTTACTTCCGGTTTTGAATGAAGATTCAAAAGTCATCAACCGGGTTTTAGTTCGATAGACCTTTTGGCTTTGAAGGTGTATGCTTAATGCATGAGTGTGTATGCTTTGTGCATGAGTGTGTATGCTTTGTGCATGAGTGCGTATGCTTTGTGCATGAGTGCGTATGCTTTGTGCATAAGTGTGTATGCTTTGTGCATAAGTGCGTATGCTTTGTGCATTTTGTTTAGGTATTCTGCCAAAGATTGATTGATTTTTAGGCATGTTGCCAAAAATGTTGATTTTAATGGCTTTTAGCCAAAATGATTTTTGATTTAGGCAATTGTTGCCAAAAATGTTGATTTTAGGCGATTTTCGCCAAAATGGTTGATTTTAAGGCCTTTGGCCAAAATGAGTTGATTTCCTTGGCCAAAATGTGTTGTTTTAGGCAATTTAGTTTGCCAAAATGTGCGATTAGGCTTTAATGCCACGATTATTAATTAATCGGCGCGGTTCGAGCTTAAATTCATAATTTTATTGGTCGGAAACGTTGATTTGTATTTAAGGGCTTTTAGCCCACCAAATTATTGAATTATATTGGAACTTAAGGCCGGAATTTGGTTGAAAATTAAGGCAGTGAAACCGTAGTTATTAATAAACTAGGGGCTCTTTAGCCAAAATTGTCGGATTTAAGCTATTACCACGATTATCAATTTAACCGGGCTTTAGCTTAAATTTCATTTACTTGATGGGGCCAATTTGTGCCTAATGATGACATGGATGCATTTATGCAGTTGTAGAATTATTAGGAGTAGAAGAGAAAGCATGCAGAAGTGCTTCAAAATTAAATAGTGGCAGAGTTTCGTTTACGTACCTGAATTTTAATCGGGGAAACCGCCTTCTTAAAAACTCCAGATTAAGCTCCTCGCTTGGGAGACATTAATTAATTTTAATTTGTTTGATTTTTAGTTGTCCAAATATCAAACAAAAATATTAAATAAAAAATGAATTAAAATGCAAAAAAAAAAAAAAAGCGGTAGAATCGCAAGGAGGTGGAGGAGAAAGATCTGTCCGTCAAACACAAAACAGGTTGTTCAAAAATGAAGGGGAGAGGCCATATTTATAGGCCCAAAAACGGAGGTCGCCAGAGGCAACGTTGCCGCCCGGTGCCGGCGGGCACGTTGCCGGTTGGCAGGTTGCCACGGTGGCCCGGGAAAAACCACGTGCCTCCTGGCCGCGGGGTTACTTAGGCTTTTTTCACTCCGAAGGACGTTCGGGAGTTCCGGGTCTCCGAAAAATATTTCCGGGACCTGTTCCCGTGATCGTGCGACATTCGGACGTTTTTAAGTATCATACTGGCATTACTTCGAGTAAATGTCCAAAAATGGCCTTCAAGTCCGGTCGGACAGTTTTGCACAGTTGCGTGTTAGCAAAAAGTCAAAGTTACTTGTGTTTTTAGAACAATCAAATTTACTGTAGCCCAAAGTCAAAACAAATTGGCACAGGTACTGTTAGCAGGCGTTTGCTTTCCTCCATTAATGGCACGGTACTGTAGCAGGCGTGCTTTCCTCCATTTAAAGAGTTTCACATACCATGTTATTCCCCTGAGCCTCAAAATTTGAGTATTCACAACTGGAAATGTTTCATATGGAGCCATCCCACTCAAATTTAATTAACCAACATTCTCATTGAACCAACCCTTGAAACTCATGAAACTACTAGCCATTAAGCAAGCTATGACTATGACTATGACGTGGTGGCATAACTAAAGAAGATCTCTGCTATCATGAGAACCTTTTTATGTGCTTAAGGTCTCAAAGGCAACTAGAAAGCATTTAGAGTTCGAAATTTATTACAACATACTAATAATGGCTTAATCTCTCTTGTCTAAATCATGAAGCATGTTCTTTCTATATAGATTTTGGTTTTCATTTATTAACTATAATAAGGTCTAACTCTCATTAGTCTAAAAAAATATTATAAACTTGAATGTTAATATTAAAGTACAATTTGACTTGGTTTAAAGTTGAACTTGATAAAAATTAAATAAATTTTATCTTACCATATTAAAGCTTAGATTTACTTGATTTATATGTTACTTTCAAACTAAACAAGTAAACCTATTATTGTCAGACTTTGAACAGAAGCTCTCAAACTAAACTGCAAAATCCTACATATCTATAGCAGAATGAAGGAAAAAAACTTTTCTAATGAGAAAATTTTAAAAAGATAGTTTATGTTGCCAAATAGCTAGCTCAAAATAGGAAATTTAATACCTAAAGGGGTAGTGCAATAACACAATTAGATAATCATAAAATTACAAATTCAATACCTTAAGAAGAAAGACAAAAAGGCAATAAAATAATTATAAAATTCAATTGCAATAACTGCAGGGGCAAAAAATAGTAACAATAGTGAATATTTATGCTTTTAGAATCCTTAAGAAGAATAATTTATAAGTGCTATTCATCTAAAACATATGGCCTTAAGTTAATGAAAAAGTGATAAGTTTCGTCAATGAAGCTTAAACTTAAGGCACAATAGATAGCAAGTTAAGAGATAAAGAAACTTTAAATAAAGAACTCATTTCAAATTTAAGTATTACAAAGTAATATTTTATTGATAATTTAGGTCTAGGAACTTACTTTACTAGGCTTGGAATCTCAAACTTGATTACAATTTACAAAGATTCACCTTTTGCCTTAAAACCAACAAACCAGTTTACATAATGGATCTTCCAAACCTATTTTAGAGTCGCAAAGAGAGACAGAAATAAGAACAGAGGACACAAAGAGAGAAGCGCTAAATTTAAGTATTACAAAGTAATATTTTATTGATAATTTAGGTCTAGGAACTTACTTTACTAGGCTTGGAATCTCAAACTTGATTACAATTTACAAAGATTCACCTTTTGCCTTAAAACCAACAAACCAGTTTACATAATGGATCTTCCAAACCTATTTTAGAGTCGCAAAGAGAGACAGAAATAAGAACAGAGGACACAAAGAGAGAAGCGCTAATTTGAAAGGAAGTACTACGATTGGATAGTAAAAAAGAGCAACGTTAAATTGAAAGGGGAAATAAAAGGATTGTAACTTCATTGACCCTATAAATTGTCTTATATATAAAAGCTCAATTAGGATCGTTGAGCTTTAGAGTCGAATATCATTATGCTTGAGCTCGGCTCATTTGGTAAATGATCTGGCTCCAGCTCCAGCTCTAGGTAAATTTGAGCCAAACCTTTTTGAACTATTTTCAAGGCGAGCTCGAATAGCTTGCGAGTCGACTTAGCTCATTTACACCCCTATTAACAACGTTGTAGGAAACATGGATTCTTACAGTTCCAAAGTTATCTACATGAATGTAATAATCAATTGCCACCACACCTTGTCCATCGCCACATTATCTACAGAATTATTATCTTCGCACTTTATTGCACTGTCTTAATTGGTTTATTATGATTTTGTAATTTTCATTCTAGTTGCTTACCTTAATTGTGTTAATGGAATTTCATCCAATAATCAAATGAACCCAAATACATTCTTTGTTCTTTATAGTTTTAATCTTTTGTCCTTCCCTTCTAACTAGAGACCATGGATCAAACTCCACACAAAAGGACTGCTAACTCAAACTGCAGCAGTGTCAATTTGCTTAATCTATAAATATCGAGGCTGTACATCATTGCAAGAGAGGCATTGTCATTGATCAAATACTAAGTGATCAAGTTGCTCAAGAGAATGATAGAAGATATTGGAAACGAATGCGTGATAGAAGATACTGGAAAGGAATGCGTAAGAGCAGTCTTTCTAAACGAATTCCCTCTGTTGCACACTTATGAGTTGTTCATTAACCTAGTTGATAGAAGTCTACTTGCTGCAAGAAGATTAATTGTTGTTGTTTCGAACAACACATCTAAACATGTACTAGATAATTGATATTAAAGTCAGCCTAATTCGTATGGATAAAGGCTCCTTTGTTTACTTATTTTTTGAGTTATTTTTCGTAATGCTTTTCTTATGGGGATGCCATTAAGCACTATGAATGTTATGAACTATTAATCACCCATTAAATAAAATTTTGTTTTTATTTTAATATTTTGTTATCGTGTCCATATTCGATCAATTATCTGTGTCTACTTTACTGTGACTTAAATTTGATGGATTTATTGTGTAAAAGTTCACTATAAATGATTACAAGTTTAAATATGCATTTATTACAAGCCTTCTTATGAATTGCATACCTAGAAAACGTTATGTTACTTGAATTAAACGCTAGAACATAATTACCATGCTGCAATTGAGGCCAAGTCTATCACTTAGTACAACACATTATCTGCATCTGGATTATTCATTTGATGCATTCATTGCATTATGTTTCTTAGTATCACCTTTATCATATATGTTATACAACATTCATTCAACCAAATAATGGCAGCACATATATATCATTAGTAGTTTTACTCTTTTTTTTTTTTTTTTTTTATTTACTATTCATATATTGTCTATTGCATACCACACCCAACATTCATATCCATATATAACTTAAATAATGCACACGCTATGAGTATCACTCACTATAATTTTCAGTCTCTTTTCATCTATTTTATTTTTATTATTTGCTAATTATAGATATTGCCTATGTTTGAAAATTCAAATTTTAACGCGCAATTTAAGGCGCATAAAATCCAACATGTATCATTCGAGTCAATGCATGTACTCTATGAGAAATGATCATCATTATTTATCGCAATGCTACTCACATAGAGCAATAAACTATATATATCACATCATGAAATCACAATGTAAGCAGGAAATCACAACCAATGAATGAATATATCCATCATCATTTAATTAATTTGTTAGCCAACTATGCGCCCCTTGTAAGTTTTTGCATCTACCTAGAGAAATGAATAATCAGTGCTAATTAGCTATTACAAATGTTCATTAACTTATTTAGATTTTCATATACCCACGCCAATGCATGAATTGAGCACAGCTGTGAGACCATCAACATGAAAGAAATCTTGTTCTTTTTTTTTTTTTTTTTGCTATTAAATATTGGTTGTTGAAATTAATTATACCCAAAATCAAACTTCTGTAATGCATGATTTGAAGAATGATCATTTTTATCATGTGCTAAAGCATAAACATATATCACATATGAAATAAGACGCCAATAACTTGGATACTAAATCTATTAATCATGCAATATTGCGCCCTTGTAGTTTTCATCTACATAGAAGAAATGAATAATCAAGTGCTAATTAGCTATTACATGTTCATGAATTTTAATTTACAAAAACAAAATTGCATGTTGGACAACTTCACCCAACAATGAAAAATTGTGGCCTCCAAGCCCAAGCCTGGTACATGAAGAAGTAAATGATATGTCTAGTTTTTATAATTATGTGCCAACTAATGAATTATAAATTTATTGCAACTATTCATGTTGGCATTTTTAAAGTGGGCCAAATTGGGCCTAAGAAACCTAAATATTATTAGGTTTGTTGGAAGACAATGTGGCTTTCGACCGTAATCATATTGGTATAAAAGCAACTATTAATTATTTTGGTACATTACCATGTAAAGTTTTGTTTGATTTGCATAAAGATTTATTTGCTCTACCTATAAAGTGTTTGGTATTATTTTATGTCCGTAAGTGATTTTTTTTTTGTGTAAGATATAAATCTTATATATATAATTTTAATGTAAATTTCTATATTGTAATTAATTGACTAGGTTATTCTTATTATTCCTTTTCATTTTAATTTTTTTAGGGATTTTTCATTTTAATTTTGAAGCAAATTTTAATATTGTTATTATAGTCATCGACTATATTATTTTGCATTTTTATATTTTAGAAAGTTATAAGTTACTAATCACTAAACACTTTTTATTTATTTATTTATTTTGGTTAAAATATAATGTGCTAATACAGTTTAAGATGATGCCCCATCTCCAATTTGTTTTTGAAAAATTAGATGATATATTAAAATGACATATTATTTTTTATTGGCCTAGTGATCAAAAAAATCCTGAACTTTAGACGTTTAACCAATTTAATCAATTCTTTTAATTTTATTGGTCCATGTATTGAACTTTTTTTTTTATTGATAATTGTGATCTTTAATTGTGCTCTTCGTTAGACTCGGTTAGAAAAAATGCTGATGTGTCCATTAAAGGCTGACAGCATAGCTACTGACTGGGATTTCCGCTAAGCACTCACAATACCCCCATTGTAAAACAAAATTGACACTGTTTTCAAGAGAAATCTCAACCTTAAGTCTAAACCACTAAAATAATTCTCAACCCTAAAACTTAAGAACAAAACAACGTCGCCTCCATCTCTCTACCCTAAAATTATCACATCGCTCCCCCCTCTCTTAAATCCCTAAACGCATTGAACATTTTCTACTCCTAATCCCTTCTCTTCACTGCAAATTCTATATTCGTAATCTTTCTGTTAACTTTTTTTTTTTCCCAAATTGAGTTGGTATCCTCTTGGAACAATATCTGCAGATGGCGTCGATGAATGGAATTGAAATGAGCCAAGCAAAAGAACCAATTGTGAGCTCGAGGGCGATAGTGGAGTACAGGCATAATCAAAGGGCAAGATTGTATAAATCATGGAGTTCTCGTAATTCGAGGAACCGTTTCTTTTGCTGTTCATATTGGAAGTAAAGAAGTCTACATTTGATACGATACTTTGATATTTTGAATGATTTTGCTATTTTTTTTTTTTTTTGGAATGGTTCTATATGCTTATGGATTTTATTTATTACACGAGAGAGATAACAATTGTGGGTTTTTTGAGTGGCTTGACCCTAAGATTCTCCCACGTGAAAAGGATGTACTGAGATTTTTAATAAGCCAAAAGCATTCATTAGAGCAGTAAATAAAGTTAATGGAGGAGAAGGACGAGTGAAGTGTAGAAAAGATAGCACAGTTGGAGCAAATGTGTAAAAAGAGAAAAGATGATTTGGTATGCTTCAAAGCACAAAACCAAGCCTTGTAAATTGAGATTAGTTCAATGAAGATGGAAATGGCTAAGCTAGATTATAGGGAGAAGTTGTACATAATGTGTATTGTTTATTTGCTAGCAATGTTAATTTTAATGTTTAATTAGCTGTAATATGCTCTTAGGCAAGCAGATTGAGTTGTGAACAATGACAAATTGAAGTAATAAAAAAAAAAAAGTTGTCCATTTCATATGTTGCGTTTCTTTTGCAAATAAGTTAACAAAAATACAGTACTGTAAGAAGATGGAATTCATGAGATACAAATGTATGTAAACACTGAATTAAGCTTGCCATTAAGTGCAAATGTGAGTGAAAATCAACTAAGCTTGTCTTGTAATGTTAAATCAAAAGCATCCATAAATTGCGAGGCCACACATGATCTTGGCTTACATTAAGGTTGGCATGAGAATCCAAAAAGAAAATAAAACCTTACAAAAAAAACATCAGCTGCAAACAAGTGACCCTAAACTACTACTTAGTAATTGCTGATTCTTGGCTGCCAATAATGATGCCTTCGGGTTTCCTAACTTGAGTTGATCTTATAGCAGCTTGTTCCCTCCCATTTCTCTTATTTCGCATTAGGCATGACAATAGGTTCCTTCCCCTTTCACTGTGAAATTGTTGTAGGTTCCTTGTCCTTTTTCTGTAAAATTGTTGCAAGTTCCTTCCCCTTGCTTCGACAAATTCTTTTTGCAGCATGAGTAGCAGCTGTACTTCTACTAACAAATTTGGCCGCATTGCTAACAGGTTCCTGTGGAACATGCATATAAATGAAAATTTTATCCACCACTCATCACATGAATTGATATGTTTCTAGCATCAAGGGATCCCAGTATTAAGATATGAAATGGTACCTGAAAATACATTCTTCCAGTCTCAGTTGAAACATAATATCCATACCTTTTGAAGCGTATAAATTCACAACAAAAGTTTAATTACATCAACTCAGCATTGTAAAAACACAAAACATGACATATAGGTTGGCGTATACAACTCACAATTGCTCTATTTTTTGTTGCAATTGCTGTTGGCATTTTTCTAGGCATTGCATTAGGCATGACAACAGCATTTGAAGAAGGTTGCTACTGCACGTTGGTGGGTTTAGAAGGCCTGCCTCTTTTTTTTTCCATAACAAATTTGACATTTGAAAGAATAAATATATGTTACAGCAAAGAATCACCGCATTGAAGGCTTAAAAAAAAATACTTACTAGTAGTTGAGATTCATTTGCTATAGGGACATGCGGTTTTGGTGGTCTACCTTTTTTTTCACCTGCATAAACAAATTTCAAAACACCATCGGCTGTTGTTAGTTAAGCAATAAAGCATTTGAGTGATTTTCATTAAATCTGTAGAGGCTGTGAGCTTGTTGCTGCCTCTGTAGTTTGGATCTTGCAAGTCCTCTTATTATGGCCATATTGCATGCACACTTGGCATCTCATTTGGGAACCAGTATGAGACAACTTACCATTAGCCTTTGGGGTTTCATCGAAACCCATTGCCCTTTTCTTTTTTTTTAGGTCTACCAGGCCTTTTCTCATATTTTGGTGGCTTGATTGGATCTAATATTACCTCAGGCCACATTTTTCTCTCGTTCAATGGATGCAAAACATCTTCATAACACTTAAAAATTTGTATCCTTCTTCAAGTAATCATCAATGAAGTCAAGTTCATTATATTCCATGTAATTGATGCATGAAAGGGCATGGTAGCAGGGGATCCCAATTAAATCCCAAACCATGCATGAACATGTTTTCCGATTTAAGTCTACTACAAAAGCATCTTGCCCCATAGCCACTTGAAATTTCTCTCCAACTGCTGGCTTAAGGATGCAGTATCTAGTTTCTAGCTTCACCTTTTTCAGTTTTTACTCTTAGTGGGATTTAGTCACCAAAATTCAGTAGCAAACTCCTTTTTGATTGCATCCTTTCCATTAAGGCACTCTTAATTCCCTCTAACATGTCTATAATAGGCAAACATCTTGCTTTGACAATGTACCCATTGAACATCTCGAATAAGTTATTCTCTATCACATCACACTTAGGCAATGCATTAATGTAGCATTTACAAAATTTCTCAGGATTTTGCTTCATTAATGCATCATGTGCATCGACACTTAATTCCTTGAGTTCCTTTATTACACTCCTAAATTCTGCAACATAGGTTGCTCTTGCAGTTCGCAGAATAATTTCTTAAAAGTTTCACCCTTATAAGTCTTCTTCCCATTTGCATAAATATGCCTTGCGCAGTTCCTATGTTCAGAAAAAGGAGCAAGTTCTTGAATGGCATTGATAAGACCCTATTGGCAAGGAGAAAATATCAAATAGTTTCAAGATCATGCCAAAATGCAAAACCACACACTCAAATGAAGCCCTAAAGAACAACTTACCTTTTGTTGGTCACTTACAAAAGTCCAACCAAGCCCATCACTTAAGCCTAATTCTTCAAACAGAATTTCTAAGAACTAAGTCCAAGTTGCCTGAGATTCGATCTCTACCAAAGCCCAACCTATTAGGTACATTTGATTATTTAGGTCTCTACCTATTGCACTCAAATAATTCACCTAACCTTGTCTTCAAAAAGCATCCATCAAGCCCAATAATGGGCCTACATCCTCCTTTAAATGATTTCACAAGGCATGAGAATCCAACATAATACCTTTTAAAAACACCAATTGCACCTTCTTCAAAATAAGACTCAAACCTCCCATTTCTATCAACTTGATGCAACTCAACATCATATGATCTTAACATTACATAATGTTCCTCAATAGACCCCCTAACCATTTCTTGAGCTTTCTTTCTAACATGATAACACATCATCAAATTAACTGTAAGGTCGTGCCTCTCTTTTAACTCATCTTGTAGTTCCTTCGCTTCCCATTCAGGTTTCTTTCTAAATGTAGGGAAAAACTTAGTTGCTATCCACTTTGCATTTGCTTGTCTATTTGTCAGGCTCCTCAAACATTTATGCTCATCAAAGTGAGTTTTCACAACAAAAGTCTTCTCTCTCTATAGCTCAGCAGCATATACCCTCCAAGGGCAACCTTGCACAAGCCTAGCATCAGCCCTCTCAGAACAACTTCTATACCATCTCACATTTAATCCATTTGCAATTCCAAACTCTTGGACAGCAGATTTATATTATTCAAGCCCTGTAAATCTCATCCCAAGTGTAAACTTCAACTTAGAATGATCACATTAAGGGTCATAAATAATTTTCCTCCTTCACTTTATTAACCTATTCCTTTCAACCTCACTATCGCTACTATGAGGTGTAATAACATCTTCATCTGTCTCTTCATAAATATTTATCAATTTCTTCAACATCAAAAGGGATAAAGGGTTTTAGAGAATCGTTTTTAGGGATTTGAGAGAGAGAGAGATCAGTCTTCGCCAGTAGGTTTCAACAGAGGGAGAGCGACATCATATTCGTTTTAGGTTTTAAAGAGAGTGAATATGTTGTCGTTTGATGGTTTAGGTTATAATATCTGACGGAGGTCACAATTGTTAATAAAAAAAAGCTCCATACATTGATTGACAAAATTAAAAGAATTGCTTAAATTAGTTAAAACGTTCAAAGTTCAGGATTTTTTTTACCATTAGGCCTTTTTATTTATATTTTAGATAACTATATTTTTTTTAATTAGGAAAAATAAATTATCTCTTCACAAATACAAACTGTAATGACAGGACATTGATTGATTTTTGAAGAAAAAATTAGAAATAAAGCTCAATTTGCCCCCCTAAACTTAGAATCAATATCCAGTTTGCCCAAAATTCAAATTTTTATACAATTTACCCCCTGAACTTACACAAAAAAAAGGCTTAATTTTTAATAATTTTTTTAATATTTTAACTAATAAATATTATTTAAAAAGTTTAAAACAATGAAAGAAAAATTATTTAAAAACATAAAAATAATTATAAAAGAATTAGTGCCTTATCTTTGATCTAAAATATAATAAAATAAAATATTTGATTTAAAAAATTATAAAATTAGAAAAACAATTGATTATATGAATATTTCCTTTAAATTTTTTTTAATTATTCAAAATATTTAATGTAAATCAATTATTTCATTACTTATTAATTATATTTTGATTTAAATTAAAATTCTTAAATGAGCTTTTTGTTCTTTTGGTACAAGTTCAGGAGTTAAATTGTACAAAAAATTGATTTTTGGGCAAATTGAATGTTACTTTTAAGTTCAAGGGTAACTTAAGCTTTATTCCAAAAGATTATTTCCTTGTTGATTGGGTTTTCAGTCTCCTTCCTGATTGTTATCGTGATTGATGTTTCAATACTACAAAGATAAATTATTTAATAGTCTCTGTTTATAATAATTAACGTTTAATTATTTATCCAACCAATATTTGTAGTAATTTCGTAAGTTAAAATATGGTTTGAATGATTATTTATCGATACTGACTAAATGTGTGATCAATTGCAATGTTGTTTTATACTTTTAAATAATATGAGTTTGAAAATTAATTCTTTTTTATTAATTTTCGTTAATTCGTTAATTCGTCTGAACCTCAATAAACAATGAGAAGAAAATATATTTCTTAATATACATACTTGTTAACTAGTAAAATTGAGAATTTAGAAAAATTTCCCCTTTGCTAGATTTAGTTGGAGAAATATATATTAGGAGAGGAGTAATCATAGTAGGACAAGGATAGAAGGAATTCTAATTTATCTGTTAATTAGAGTTTATTTAGGACTCTAATATCTATATATTATCTTTTTATATATTTTATAATTGTATATTATCAGCAGTCATCCCTTAATTATTTGGTCTTTTATATCCAAAAGTAATATGATATTGAGGAATATATCTTATTATCTATTTCATATTTATATTTTACTATTATTTTATTAGGTGTTTTAAGTACAGGACCTTTTATCCGTGCCTAAAACTCAAACGGCTCTATTTAAGGAATGAGGTCGCGGTTCATCTTTCTAGAGGGAACTTCAAAAGTCACTTCATTAAATGTGAGTGATTTTTCAGTGCCTCACCTCTCTATATATAGCTTTCCCCTCCTATCATTTTCCTTACTTGCACATTTCTGATCTTCAAAGCATCTCTCTCTAGTAGTGTTTGCTTTCTCTCTCTAGCTTTCCTCATTTTAGTAAATCTTATAATTTTGCTTCATTTCTTATTCATTTATGTTGGGGTCATGGGTTCGCCTAGTAGATGAGGATGTTTGAATTTTGGTAGACTAGTCTGAGGATGAGGATTTTGAAGTTGCTGAGTTCGGGGTAGGTGAGGTAAAAAGTAGAAAAGAGAATATTATGATCATTGATGTTCCTTCTGATATTGAGGAAGCAAACTCCTTAATATATGCTCCATGTACTGTGTTGCCCCAGAATATAAGTTAGTTTGTCCTTTAGAGTATATGAGGGTAAACGAGCCTCTAGATAACCACTCTATTATGTTATATGAAGAAGATTTTCGGTCCGAAGTTCGGCTACCTTTGTCAGGAGCCTTTAAAGTCTTTTTTTAATGATTATGACATCATTATTAGTCAACTCTATCCTAACAATTTAAGGCTTTTATGTAGTATAGTGGAGCTAGCTCGTTGCGATGTGATAACTCTTATAGCTTGGGGGGTGCAGAAGCTTTATAATCTGTATGACCATGTAAATAAAGACCATTACTTTCTCAAAGCGAAGAATAACTGCAATGTTTTCTCCAAACAGTCAAAGATCTCTTCTTTGAAGAATAGGAAACATAAGTATTTTATTATACATCATCCTGGAGGATTCGAAGTATCGAACCAATGGTCCAATGACCCTATGTGCCACCTCCCCGCTGCTCTTACCCTTGACAATCAGCAATGTGTAAAGCTTATTGAAGCTAGGGGACTGAGATCAATGAACCTTAAGTAAGTAATTGTTGAGCGTTACCCAGTTTATTCTCTTAGTGGACCCATGAGACCGAACCCCTCTTCATTTGGTAGGCTTGTTCCTGTTGTGTAAGTGTCGTCGTTCGATTGCACTGACACTTTTTTTTTTCTTTTTCTTTCTCTTTATGTAGAAATGGCCCCTAAAAAGTTTAACTCTTCCAAGGTATCCAGGATAGCCGAGGTAATGAAGAAACAAGCTAAAGGGGAGGGCTTGGCTACAGAGACATCTTTGGTGATTCTTGATCGTCCAGCCTTAGTTGCTAGTCCTAACTCCAAGCTTGCTCCAGTTGATTCTTCACATACCATTCATCCTAGTTTGGCTACTGTGCAATATTGAAAAGGCCTTGTGAAATTTCGTTTCCAATACCTCATCCTCCTAATGTCAGTGGGACTCCTAACATCCGAGCCTATCTCTAGAGGAATTATGGTCTGAATGTTAGTCTTCAGAATGATCTACCTAGTTGTGAAATGATTAAGTACTGCATCTTTCTGGCAAATCAAAACTATTATGAATGCATGGACAACTTGGGAGTGAGGGACCTTGGAAATCAGTGCCTCTTCTAGGTACTACTATACTTCATCCTCTGATTTTATTTTCTTTGTGTTTTGGCTGACACCTTTTTTTTTTGTACGCCATAAATGTTAATTCCATCAGCTATGCTCTTATAAAGAAATTAAAGGATAAATATATCAAGCTGGAGGTAAAAAAAGCTGGAGTTAGAGGAGGCCTTAAAGAGCGTGGATGCAGCTATGAAAGAGCAAGGGTCTTAGCACAAGGTGGAGATTGATGCTTTGAATAACGAGCATTTGAGGCTTCAAGAGGAGGCAAAGGCCCAAGCTAAAAGGATTGAGGTTTTGGAGGCTAAGAATCAAGAGCTGGAGAATGAGATTAAAAGGCTTCGAGACCAAGAGAGCTCAGTGGAGGCAAATTTAGCTCAAGTCTGCCTTAGTCTTAGAACTAATATCTTGGCCGAACTGAAGGCCCGACACCCTCAGGGAGATTAGAGCTGGATCAATAAAGTGTACCCTGATGGCAAAGAGAATGAGGAAGAGGAGCTTGTAGGTGATGATTCCCGCACTGGTCCCTTCTTCTTTGCTAGTGCACCAAAATTACTCTATTCAAAATGAGATGAGTCAAAATCCGCCTGAAGTCCCTTCGAGTACTAGGGTAGATCCCCCTGTAGGCCAAGACTCAAATATCGAGTCTCAACTAGGAGAGGCTACTAATTAGTTTTGTTTTAGTTAAACTTTTTGTAATAGTATAAGGATGTTTTTGTCACACTTTTTTGGGCTATTTAATGGAAACTTTATATTTGTCTTCCACTCATACTCTTTATTTTTCATGGGCTTATGTTTAAGTGTTTGTAGAATTTTAAGTGTTTGATGGATATTTGTATTTCAGGCTAATGAACTGCTTTGATCCGCGTCAAAAGGATGTTTATATTAGAACTGAAGAACTGTTTAATTTTGTCGTGGTAGATATGTAAGTCGAGTAAACGAATTGTGGTAATAGACTGCTTAAGTTCCAATTAGTGGATTGCTTGTGTCCGAACTAGTGGGCTGCTTAAGTCTGAACTGGTGGGCTACTTAAGTCTGAACTGGTGGACAGCTTAAGTCCAAATTTGGAGGACTGCTTAAGTTTGAACTAATGGACTGCTTAAGTTAGAACTACTACATATGGCGAAAGAACAAATGAAAGAATGTCAAAAATTCTAAGTAAAAAATCTTCAGGGAAAACTTAGCATATCATGCTTAGTGTGTAATGATCCCAAGGCATGATATGGTAAGGGAAAAAACCTAAGATTTCTTTTTATTATTTTAACCCAGAACTATTCTACACTTTATTTTGTGGATATACAATATGCTTTCTTCAAATTTTCTGAATTCCATGTTCAAGGAAGTTCGGTCTACAGAGCCTGCCTACGCATACGACTTTCTACACTTTAGTTCTTTCTGAGCTTGCCTATGCCTGCAGAGCCTTTAGTTATTTCAACCTTTCTCCATACCTTGTCTCCTTTGAATTACCTACTCTGGACTTGTCGGTTGAAATATCTTCACATTTGTTATCTATATGTCGCAACTCTAACTGTCGCCTCTTCTCTAAGCTCTTCCACTATGTCTAAGTTGATTTTTAAACTTTCATTGCTATCGAGCTCTTCATGTTCGCTTATTCTCTTAATTAGGATGCCTATCTCTATTGGAACCATGGCTTTAGTTCCATATACAAGAGAGAACGGGGTTTGGCTTGTTGCTTGTTTAGGTGTTGTTTTGTATGCCCAAAGCACACTGTTTAGCTCCTCTGTCCAGTTAGCTGTTCACCGTCTAGTCTCTTCTTTAATCGCTGCACTATAGTCTTATTTATCACTTTAGTGAGGCCATTAGTTAGGGATGAGCAACTGAGGTGAAGTGAAGTCCAATATGCCAATCTTCATAAAAAGATCTAAAAACTCCTAAATCAAACTATTCGCCGTTATCAATAATAATTTTATGGGGTATGTCATACCTGAATATCATGTTATTTCTGATAAAGCTGATTATCTGAGCTTGTTTTATGATGTTGAGTGCTTTGGCTTCTACCCACTTAGAGAAGTGATCGATACTACCACTACAAAATTCCTTTGTCCAGTTGTTACAAGAAAAGGTCTAGGATATCTACCCCCTATTGAACCTAATGGTTGTAGTTCAGAGGAAGATTTTATGGGTACACGTTTGTACTTTTGGCAAATAAGACAGTGGCAGACATATTGGCAACTGTCTTTTTTTATCGTTGGCCAATAATACCGTAAGAGTTATATCTTCCTTATCATCGCGTCTGAGCCTTCACGGGCTCTGCAAACCCCTTTATAAGTCCCCCTTATAATGTAGTTACCTTTCTTCAGTTAGGCATTTCGCCCAAGGGTGTGTTTTTAGTCTCCTATGCAATTCTCCATTTTTGAGTGCATAATTGGCAGCCTTCCTATAGAGTTTGATGGCTTCTTGCCCATTGTCAGGTTAGATGTCATTCTTTATGAAATCAATGATCGGACTAATCCAATTGCTGCTAGACTGAGACATGAAGATTTCGCTCTGTTCATAGCTCAGCTGACTTTGCTGCTCTAAAATTACTCATATTGGTAATTCTCTTTTTGCGCTGCGATTTTGGCTATGGCATCTACTTCTTTGTTGTATGTCCGGTCAATCCAGGCAATTTGCAAAGTGCTCCCCTCATCTTCTAAGTTACGTAGGAGTGACAAAGCTAAAGAGTGGTATTTAGTTAAGTTCGCCTCTTAAGTGTTGAATGTGCCCGTTATCTGGTTCACTACTGGCTGAGAGTCTAGGAAGATGTGAAGGATAGGGGCACGTACCTCAAGAGCTAGTTTCAGTCCTCTGATTAACCCCTCATATTCAGCACCATTATTGGTTGTGGTAAAGTCTAGGTGGACAGCATACTGTATCCTTAGCTTGCCGAGTCTTTGCAACATGATACCTGCGGCAGCTCCTGAACTTCTGAGGGCTCATCAGTGTATAATTGCCAAGTTATGTTGTTCAGATTTGCTACTTTGGTTTCTAGTTTGCCCTCTCCATGTTCCTTAGAGAATTCAGTTACAAAGTCTACTAGCACTTGCACTTCCATGGCAATACAAGGTGTGTATTTGATGTCATATTCTCCCGATCTAATTGACCATTCCACTAACCTCCTTGAGGTTTCTACTCAATACAAAACCTTTTTCAAAGGATGGTTAGTTCTAACAAATATAATATGAGATTGGAAATAATAATGTAACCTGTTCGCCAATATGAGGATAGCAAATGCTGGTTTCTCATTGTTAGGATATCTAAACTTAGCACCTCAAAGGACTCTGCTAGTGTAGTAGATGGGGTATTGCTCTCCATCTTCCTCTCTAACTAGGACGGATGCTACGATACTTTCGGTAGCAGTTAGATATAAGAACAAAGGTTCATCCTTCTTAGTTCTGCTTAGAAGAGGAGATGAGGAAAGGAACCCTTTCATTTTGTCAAAGGCGGGCTGACACTTGTCATCCTATTGAAAATCTTTCAACTATTTTAGGGCTCGGTAGAAAGGCATGCATCTTTTGGCTGAACATGAGATGAAACATCCCAAGGCTGTGATTCGACCATTTAGTTGTTGTACTTCATCAATGTTGGTTGGTGCTTTCATCTCTAAGATCACCTTGATCCTTTCAGGGTTCACCTCGATTCCTCGTTGTGATATCATGAACCCTAAAAACTTGTCTGCTCTTACCCCAAATGTGCACTTATTTGGGTTCAGCTTCATGTTAAATTTGTTTAGGATTTCAAATGCTTCTTTTAAGTTATTGCGATGATTCGAGGCCTAAGTACTCTTGATAATCATATTATCTACATACATTTCTACCGTCTTCCTTATCTGGTGTTGAAAAATGTCATTAACTAGTCTTTGGTATGTGGCTCCCACATTTTTAAACTGAAGGACATTACCTGGTAGCAGTAAATTCCTCTGTCTGTGATTGTCCTTTCTTCGTCTAGCTCGTTCATCCTTATTTGATGGTAAATGGCAGCTGCATCTATGAAGCTGTATACTTCATAACCAGTTATTGAATCTACTAGTTGATCAATGTTAGGCAAAGGATAGGGTCTTTGGGGCATACCTTGTTTAGGTTGGTAAAGTCCATACACAACCTCTACTTTCCATTGGGCTTTGGTACAAGAACCACATTTGCCAACCACTCAGGATAATACTTCTCTTATAAACCATGCCTGTAATAGCTTGTCCATTTCGGTCGCTATGGCTTGTTGCCTTTCAGGCCCATGATTTTGTTTCTTTTGCTTGACAGGCTTGAGATTTGGATCGATGCTAAATTTATGGGATATGGTGTTTAGGTTAATCCCAACTATATCTCTAGTAGTCCAGGTGAAGCTGCTTGAATTGTTTTTTATAACCTCATTTATGTGATTTTGTACCTCTATAGAGAGCTCGGCACCCAAAGTCAGATGTCTTCCTGGCTCCATTTCCCATTTGGTGAGGTCATCAATGGGTGCTGGACCTAAGTTCGAGCTTTCTCTGGGGGGTTGATATTCATCTCATATTGTGTATTCTTTCTCATATGGCATCCACATTATAGGTAGGGCGAGGGTATCTCTTTGAGTGGATCCATATATGCTTCCCGAGCCATTTTCTGATTTCCCCTTACATGACAATTGCAATGTTATCAGAGTAAAATTTTAGAATTAGATACCTGATGCACGAGACTACCTCTAGATCGTATAAGGCAAGTCTGCCTAATATAGCATTGTATGGGAAATAAAGGTCCGCCACCATGAACTCTATTTTGAGCCTTCTTGAGATGCCTTCTACTTCGAGCTCTAGAGTTACATCTATAGATCCAACTATCGAGACTAGTTTCCAACTAGTCCAACCAGAGGAGTTCGGACAGGTTACAGCTTTGGCTAGTCTAACTTTAAGGCTTTGAAAACCTCTATAGTCAATATGTTAACTGCACTACTATCGTTTATTAGGATCCTGTTTACTAAGAAATTTTCTAAGATCCCTACTATTGCTAAGGCATCATTGTGCGAGATATGCACATGCTCGCCATCTGCTTCTAAAAATGAGCATGGTGGTCTTGTGATCAATTTTGGTTAGGGTAAGACAGAGTAAATTTCTCTAACTCTTCTTTTTCTTGCTGACTTGCTATCTCCTCATGTGGAGCCACCAAATATTCTGTGAAATATACCCAAAGTATTGCATTGTGTTACCTATTTTTCTTTCTTCTCAACTTGTTTTCAAACTTGCCCAACAAACTCCTTTAGTTCGCCTCTCTGTATGAGGCATTCAATCTCCTTTTTTAATTGCCAACAAGCCTCGGTATCATGGCCGATGTCTCTACTAAACTCACAGTACTTACTTTTGTTTCAATAATCGGCGGTATCCTCTTTTATCTTTCTCAGATAATTGAGTTGAACATTATTCCCATGTTCTCTTGCCCAAGATAATATTTTCGAGCATGGTTTATTCAAGGGGGTGAACTCTCAGTTTTGTTGTGATCTATCTTCCTTTAAGTAAGGTGCTTTAACATTGTAGCTTGTCTGAGAGTGTCGGAGAGGTGATCTCCTCCTGGGTGAGCGCCTTCTAATTGGGGAAGGGTATCTTCAATGTCTAGGTTTTCCTCCTTGGCCAATATTTGGTGTTGAGCTTCATATGCTTCGTCCAGCTTTGTATATTTGTGGGCTCGGGCCATGAGTTTTACAAAAGCTATAGGAGGGTCTATATTTAGACTTTCGAATAGCTTGCTGTATTTGCAATTTTTGGCCATGGCACTGATGGCCACCTCATCATTTAAGTTTTCAATTTGCATTGTCATTCTTTGAAATTTGGAGACGTACTGTCTCAATATCTCGCCATCTTCCCTTTTAAGGTCTACCAGGCCAGTTGAGATTTTCCTGGATGGAGCACTTGTTATGAATTGAGCTCGAAATGCAGTGACTAATTGGGAGAATGACTAAATGGATTCTATTTTAAGAGTCTAATACCATGCTTAGGTCCCTCCCTTGAGTGTGATTGAGAAGACTTTCCGCATGAGATCTTCGAAATTAATTTACAGGTACATCATGATTCGGAAAGTCGCTAAATGACTTTGGGGGTCGGTGGATCCATCATAGGGTTCAAAAGTGGGTATTTTGAATTTTGGTAGAAATGTTGCCCCTAAGATATTGACCGATAGAGGTGAGTCTCCCCTAAGATTCTCCTACATCTCATGTTTCCCTGCACTCTATGAAGAGCTCCTTAACGACATTTCGAATATTGGCGTTGTCTATAACTGGCTATGTGTGGCTTGACCCTTGACTACACGGAGTCATTACATTGAGGTTCGCCTGGCTTGACCCTTGACTATACGGAGTCATTACATTGAGGTTCGCCTCCAATTCTGCTTCATGAAATTGCTCAGATGATGGGTGTCCCTGTCTTCCAAACGATGGCAGAGGCACACTATGCTCCTTCTGGTGTTGGTTCATTGGCTCGCCTATGAGAGTCGATTTGCCACCTGGAGTGGGAGCCTCGAGGAGGCGCTTCAGCACTGTGGCGAATTACGCATATGTTTGGGCTAGGGCTACTGCCACTTGGGGGTCCATTGTTTGTGGAGAAGGCATTATGGTGTGTTCAACAGCTTCGCCACGATTGTTATCTTAACCCTCCATGTTAGGGAGTCGACCGACTCATTAACCATGGTGATAGGAATGAAAAGAGGTCGAAAGTAACAGGGTTGAAAGTGTGTTCCACGCTCACCGGACAAATTGTTAACTAGTAATTGAGAATTGAGAAAAAATCCCCCTTTACTAGATTTAGTTGGAGATATATATATTAGGAGAGGAGTAATCATAGTAGGATAAGGATAGAGGGAATCTTAATTTGTATGTTAGTTAGATACTTTATTATTGTATATTATCAATACCCATTAGTACCGAACCTATTCTTCATGCTTTTATAAATGGAAAATTCATTGGTATATAATTACATATTTTATAAATTTTTTAAACTAATGCAACAAAAATTTATTTTCTCGATTAATAAAATATGAAAGCTACTATTGATTTTTCATATTTTAGTAATATAAACAGTTTATGCTATTATATTATATGTAAAAAATTAAGTTAATTAAGTTTAAATTGTTATAAGAAAATTTAAATTATTTGATAAATAATTTTATTTACTATAAAAATTTGGTTTGCAAATTATAAAAATATTTTATTATTATAAATATATCATTTCTTTAATAAGTGATTTAGTTAATTAAGTTTTTAAATTGTTAATAAGAAAATTTAAATTATTTGATAAATAATTTTATTTTATATATAATTTTGGTTTGGCAAATTATAAAAATATTTTATATTATACTATATCATTTCTTTATAAGTGATTTATTTATTTTATTATTTTTAATAAAAATAATCTTTTCTATTATATATTATATAATTTATATTTAGTATATAGGGTATATATATATTATATATTGTTCACCCGATTATATATTGTCACGATCCAAAACCATGGGTCGGATAGACACTAGGGTTTAGATAAGCTTAAGGCTTCCGAGGCCCGTAATAAGCCTAACTCACGTAGAATCTATTTCTTTAAACCGACTCTAAGAACAGTAAGCTCATATTACTATATTATTAAATCATACAGTCAATTTATATATCTGGCTCAACTTCAATATTTCAAATAATTTATAGCTTGGGTCTGTATTTTTTTATATGTAATTCACATCATTCATGATATGGGCAAATTGGTCCATTCATACTCTTGAATAAATAATTAGAAAATCCACAGGTTTATCGAATAACACACTAATAAATTCTACATAACAAAATGTAACACAAAATACCCTAGCTGTGGAGCTCAATAAATAGATGTGGATACATTTTTACACACAATATTGTATATTTAAATATTATCAAAAAGCTAGAAGTTACTATTGTAACTTTGCGGAGAAGAATGCAGAGCTTATCTGGATAGGCAAAATGTCTACATCCTGGAAAAAATTGAAGGAAATGAGAGAGTTTTACAATTCAATGAATAATAATAACCTAATGCATAACCCAAATAATCACGCAAAATGCTTTCCAAATTTATATAATGAACACACGATTAGTCAAGCATGTGTCACGGCATCAACATCCATAAACAATATCGCTTTCACATAATCATATCAAGTGAAGATTAATCAATGGCGTCAACGAAACACCAGATAAGTCATTCTCACACATAGTCTATCCTCTCATACGTATGCACTAAGGACACGATCCCCTATACATGGCTAACCGGTCTAATCCTCACTTGACCAACACTCTCATTGTTTTTCCATTCTTTTTTTTCTTTCCATTACTAATAGGAAGCCACCTTGTGATTTTTCATATCATTTCTACATGGATGTACACGGGAGCATTAATCTCCCATATATGGTCGACGGTATCTGTGACCTCCCTCACAATCCCATGATGTCCCCCTTCATCTCAATTTCACACGAAAATAAGGCACAGTATAATCACATCACAAGCAATCTAAATAATTTATTCAATACAATAGATTACATCAATAATCAATATGTAACATATGAATATCATTATGGTGTACTAATATATAATACTCATGTGTAATGATATTACTATAATATATATAATTATTTGATAAATGTATAAATATAATATTAAAAATACAAAGGATAAAGGCTAAGTATTATGTGTATGTTTATATAGTATAGCATGATTGATGCATATATGCAGATGATGGTATGCACCATTTATTATTACTCACAGTGGTAGAAGAAAGATCAAGCTTTAATTTGGATTTTAACTAGCAGGAGTGGTAAACGAACTTAGACGATCTAGATAAAACATTAATATAAAGGAAAGACTATATTAAATGGATGACTTTCCTTAAATAAGAAATTAAAGAATTAATCTAGATTCTATCAAAATTTTGGGCAGCATTTCCCCCAAAATAGGACTTTCCACTCACTCAAATATTAACAATTTAATATACTTATCAATTATTACTTACACAGCACATCCATCGGGCAATCAACAATTCAAATATCTAAACACCATAAATAGCGATTTTAAATTCAACTATTAGGTTATCAATTAAAATAAACCTTCAATTTAATCTCAGTACACCCTCATATATTATTCTAGATTAGCCACTAAAATTAATACTTCTATTAAATTACTAATAAATAAACATACCTTTATATAACCTAATTCACCATCACCTTAGTTCATATAATATAATTCTAATTTCAAAATAATTATTATCTATCGAACAACAAGTTCCCTTTTACTTAAATTACCTTCCGTCTCCAACATAACTCGTATAGTACTAAGTATTTAATTTACTTCCTCATTTAGTTCATAGTCCTTAATAATCATTAGTTCAAACTAAATTATGGAACTAATTTCTGCTTAAGGAACGCATATATATAATAAAATTAAGGTCCAACTTTGTAAAATAATATAATAATACTTCTAACTCTTTTTCCTTTAATTATATATTCCTCAAGATCAAGCATCTATATTATATGTTTTACTTAATTTATCTAAAACTCATACTATAACTCCATGTTTATTAAAATTCTCAATTAATTTATGTAGCTGTAGCTAAATTTTGCTTTAATTTATTAAAACCTTCTAATCATAATCAATATTTATGAAATATGTTGGAAAACATTCAAAATCAGATTAGCTAGCCACTAAATGCTAGAAATTATTGTGGATTTTATATTAGTTTCAGTCTTTTTGTTATTGAGCAAAAATTAAGCTCTTAATTCACATAATAAAATTTATTTTCATTCCCTAGATCGAATGAAATGTTATATGATAATACTGGGCATAAATAAAAACAATAATGAACAATAACATATTTATAATCGTGATATAAAAGATGTCATAAAATGAAACACTCTCAATTGGATTTATTTCATCCCCTGAGATGAATGCAATAATATATAATATTGGATATGAGTGTGAATAATGACAATTATATACTTGTCATTGAGAAAGTTAACAAGATCATATGATTGAATTACTGATCTTTATAATTGTAGTAACCACAAGTAATCAAAAGAAACTTACCAGTTAAAGTGGCAAAAGATAATATGACATGTTGATTTTGTATTTGTTGAACACAAAAACATATGAAAGTAAATTTTGGCTTTGATACTAAAAGAATTATAAAAAGCTCTTCAAGAGCAAATATTATTATTTAGAAAAATGACTTTCATGTATTATATATTATTATCTCTTTAATTCTGTAGAAATTTATTTTAAGGATATTTATAGAAATGAATATTATATAGAGATAATTGTAGTAAATATAGTTGAAAACTAGAAGTTTACAAATCCAAATGTTTTTATTGTTTAGCAATGATGGCTGGGCTATCTCGAATCAATATTGATGTAAAAAAAGAACTAAATCCTTATATGCATATTTATTAAAGAACCGAAAGTTTCTTCAAATTTAATGAATTTTAATGGTTGTGTTCTCAAAGCAATTTTTATAAAAATAAAGCTCCCTATTTATGTATAAGGATATCACTATTATATACAATGGTAATTATTCGCATCAAGCCAATAAGTTATTATAAATTATTCTGCTTTTGATTATGGATCCTAACATTAGGGGGAGAGAATAAGTAGCTGAAAATGCTAATTATTGAAAAATAATTATTATTATCAAACTTTAATCCTCTCACAAGGTTGTCTGAACTAGAAGTTCTAAATAAAGTTATTTTGCAAACTATTGTAAATCAATTGCTAGACTTCTATTAGATTTAAAGTCCTTGAATGATAAATTACATATGTTAATAAATCGATTGCAAGCCTAAAGTGTGGTAGATTGATTAGTTCTAAGGACAAGAAGCATTGAAAATGAAAATGAGCAAATATGTTATATGTGCAAATTCTAGAAAGAAAAACTCTAGAAGAGCAAACTCTATAAGAGACCTTAGACATAACTGATAAATTTTCAGAAGAAACTCAGGTACCTGAAATCAATGAATTCGATGAAAATAATGAGATCTCGATAAATATGTCATGTCAAGAAAAGATGAAATCGATATAAAATAAATATCGACTGTATTTTTAAATATGTTATAACATTTAATATTGTGAAAATGATGAGGATCTTAAATATAAGTGTATTAAATATAGACATAAAATGATTGGCCAAAATGGAGTGGCACAATTGGGATATAATTTATTTGAAAAGTAAAGTTTTTGGATTTGTAATCCAAACATTAAAACTTGTTGCATAAAATTTTCGTAAAACACTAGCATTGATTATAAATAGTGATTGTCTATTTATATGGCTCATTTGATATAAATATATATGTGAAAATTCCTAAAGAATTTAAGTTACTTAAAGAACAAAAATCAAATTCTCAAGAAATTATGAAGAGCTCTATATGGAATACTTGATAATAATAATCTTTAAAGGATTAAAACATGTTTATGACATGCAAATTGAAACTTTGAAAATATAGTCAAGTAAATTATAAAGATTTCTATACAGATTAAGAAAATGTGGGAAAAGATGGTATAATCGCCTTAAAGAAATGACTATGGTGGAAAACAAATATATGATGTAATTCTATCATGTTTCCACTCTTCTTTGATGAAGTATTGATATTTGTTTTATATGATATTCTACTTAGAGGTAAATTAACCTATTAATTAGTGAATATTTATTGATAGAATATATTCATAAGACAATTAAATATAATTTACCATTATTTTGGTTTATGAACATTATTAAAACTCATGAAGAACTTTTTAAAGATTATAATTTCTTTAAAGGAGAAATTTGAGATGAAAGAATTTAAAAATATAAAATTTTATCTCATCCTGAAGAGCGAACATTTTATAAATAGAATGTATGTTCATTAATCAATACATATAATCCAAGGGATTGAAATGATTGTATATGGATAAAACTCATCCATTAATAAAAATAATAATTGTGAGGTCATTTAATAAGATACATTACTAATTTTGACCTCCAAAAATGATAAAGAATTATTTAATCCTGAAGTACTATATCTTTTTGCAATAATGAAAATACTATATCTTGAAGTACCATATTGAGTATATATATTAAGGATCATTATACTCATAATGATGTACGAATTAATTATAATTTTTAACCATGTATTTTGCGTTTATGAACATTAGTTAAAACTCATGAAGAAACTTGTTTAAAGTATTAGTATTCTTTAGAAGGAGAAATTTGAGAGTGAAAGATAATTTTAAAAATATTTAAAACTTTGTATTCTCATCCTGAAGTGAGCGAAACATGTGTGATAAATAAGAATGGTATGTCATTAATCAATACATATATAATCGCAATGGACTTGAAATAATTAAAAAAAACATTTGATTGTATAGGATATAAACTCATTCCCGATTAACGTTAAATAAATAAATAATTGTGAGGTGTCATTTTTATAAGATTACATTTACTAATTTTGGACCTCCTACCAAAAGATGATTATAAGCAACTTATTTAATTCCTGACCAGTACGGTATATCTTTTGTGGGCAATTAATGAAAATACTTATATCTTGACGCCAAGATACCATTCATTGATGTATATATATTAAGGATCACTTATAATCTTCATAATGATTGACTATATGTTCTACATCTCTTAGTATATAGAGAGGAAAAAGACGTCGTACTATATCTTTTTGCAATAATGAAAATACTATATCTTGAAGTACCATATTGAGTATATATATTAAGGATCATTATACTCATAATGATTGATATATGATTTACATTTCTTTATTTATGAAAGACGTCACGATTTATAAAGCAAGCCAGTAATGTATCTGATTGAAATTGATATTTTGACATGTACAAAGTACATACAATTTGGTTGCATAGAAAACAAGCTCCATAATATTGCAAGAAATAATATTAAAATATATTATATTTCCTGAAGGAATGATACACTAAAGAAAAAGACAAGTAGTGATGTCTTCATCAGGGAGAGAAATAAATTTTTAAAACACAAACAATAATTTACTCTTTTTCCTTCACTATAATTTTTTTCTATTAGATTTTTTCCTAGTAAGGTTTTAACGTTGCATATTTTTTGTGTAATAGACATTTAAGGGAGAGTATTATGAATGTTATATTCTATAATGGATGTCCATTAAGTTTATTAAAAAAATTATTTATCTTTTTCATAAGTCATGTCCTTTGAAATAAAGGGTTATGTCCTTTAAGATAAATTATATCCTTTAATGTGTAAGGTTATGTCCTTTACGATTAAGAGTTATATCATTTGATGTATTAGGTTATGTCGATTATGTTGTATTTTATACCCTATAAAGAGTTCTTTAATCCTATGGATTGGTAACTAAGATTCTCTATGGAGATACAACTTTTCTAATAAATAAGAATTACTCTTTCCATATGTTCTAAACTCTGTTTCTTTATATTCTCTCCATTTTTTATATTTCATAACAAATGTGGTATTTTATTATTTGTCAAATTTTTATTACTTTTAAATTGATGATCTCCTAATTTTAAGAAATTCTCATTCTAAAATTATAAACTCTTGATTTTCTTTTTCCAACAATTAATACTCTATAATAACTTATTAAGAAATATTTTACATTAATGAAAAACGGTTTAATTTCTTTTCAATAATTAATAAGCTAAAATATAAGTTTATTGTATTGGTAATAAGAATCTACAATTTTTTTTCAATAGTTACTAACCCCATGATAAATTTATTATATTCATTATTCGACTAAATATATTCTCTATCTCTTTCATTCATAACAATATGTAGTTGTTAAAAAATAATGTTACTTAAATTCTTTAAAAATTAACATTTTACATGTCACCCATCCGCCAAACTTTAACTAATTTAATTAATTTAAAAATAAATTTAAGTTATTTTCCTTAGTTTTTTTTATTAAAAAATTCATATTTTCATATAAAAAACAACCTTTTCATAATATATATATATATATATATATTTCATTTAAAAAAATTCATTATTTTCCATGATAAAAACTAACAAGCCTTTTTCATCTAAAATATTATAACTATATACTATAATACTATCACTATAATATAAACTTGTTGTTGAATTCATTGAAAAATAAAAAAAATTTTAAAAATTTATTAATTGAGACGTTCTTATTTTTTGCTTATATTTAGATTACTTCTCTGAATATGAATTCGTCTCGACAAAATAGGAGCATCAGGCCATCAACGAGGCGCAGATCAGCGCGTCATATATGTTATTATATAACGGTAATATGTTATTTTTAAAAAATTTTTACAAACAACAATGATAATATTCTGTTTCAGCAATAAATTAATTTGTTTGTATCTACATCTTTTAATTATTTAACAGGAACTGTTTAAATTATTAGCCTTTATTTTAAATAAATTTTTCACATATCTTGCTAAAATATATATATATATATATATATATAAAACTTGTTTGAATTTCATTGAAAAATAAAAAAAAATTTAAATAATTTAAATTGAACGTTCTTATTTTTTTATATTTAAGATTATGTTCTAATATGAATCGGTTCATATATTTATTTATAACGGTAATGTTTATTTTTAAAAAATTTTACAAAATGATAATCTGTTCAGCAAAATTAATTGTTTTATTATTTGTTAATTATTTTAACAGTGTTTAATTATTAGCTATTTAAATAATTTTTCATAAAATACTAAAAAGTTAAATATTAACTTTTTATAAAATATAAAAGCTATTGCAGAATATACCATTAACGAGTGAATCACGTTTTTTACTTTTCATTGTTAGCTGTTTTAGCATTGACTATTTTAGCAGTATTTAACTGTTAATTATTTTAACAACGTTTAATTGTTAGCTTAATTTTTCATAAAACACGAGAATCTAAATATTAATTTTTTACAAAATATAAAAGCCGCTGCGGAACAAACCATTAATGAGTGAACCATGTTTTTTACTTTTCCGGAAGACAACTGGAATTCTCAAAAATATATAAATAAATAATGAAATAAAAAGAACTATGTTTTTTGGATTGAGGGTTATCTCAAAATATCTAAAGGGCCCAACCCAAAGACTAATTGACACTTCCAATTCAAACATGTCCCGTGGGGCTAAGTTCCTCGATGGGACACTAATTTTCCTTGAGCGGCTTAACTTAGCCCACTGAGTCAAACCCACATACATATAAGACATGTTGTTGTTGTACTTATATTCCATATATGAGCCCACCAATATTAGTCAATCTAATAGAATTTTTACTGTTGAGTAATAATGAAAAAAAAAAAAAAACTAGAATGAAAATAGTTGTGATAGTATTCTTTTCTCAATGTTTAAGTCTCAATTGGTCAAATTTATGGATATTTAAATTCCAATATTAAAAAGTCTCAATTCTTATCGGTTTTTATGTAGTCAATAATTAATTTTAAAGATTCTAAAAATATGAGATTAAAAATGTTTGATCAAAGCCTTAAATTCTTTTATCATAAGGTTACTCACATGCTAAAGATAATTACTAGTTTTATGTCATACGATTTGTAAATACACATTTGTAAATCCAATTTCGAATCCTCTCTTTAATATTCGAAAAAAAAAAATAATATAGAGGGCTAAATTTATTTATTGTAATTGGAGAGCATCGACTTTATCTTCTTTCAATAGTAAATTTTAGAGTTTTCATATTGATTTGAATTTAATTATTAAAATTTTGATTTTTTTAAATAAAATATCTTTAATTAGCTACTTAATTTTAATTTATGTCTTTTATACTCTCCCGTCCCAAAAAAGATAGTCTATTTTTTTATTTATCTTAAAATATAATTCAGTTTTTTTTTTATATTATAGTTAATCTTTAAGTTGTCAATTATATTTTTATTAAATTTTATCTTATTTTTAATAATTTTCATTAATTATTACTTATTATTTTAATATAATAATTATTCATGTGTTATTTAAAATGAAAAAAATAAAAAAATTATATGAATAAAATCGTTTTTTAATTAGTAATTATTATTAAAATAGGAAGTGTACTGTCGGTTAAAAAAAAAAAAAAGGAAAAAAAGAAAAAAAAATTATTTCTGATGGACTCCGGGGAAATTTTGAAGCAGACAAAAGTCGCTTTTAAAGAAAAGGTGGAATTTCAAAGGCCGCTCCCGCTCTTCACCCTCTTCCTTCCTCTTTGCTGATAATAACAGTTGGCTCAGTCGATATTGCAGAACGGTGATTTTGTTTGATATAGTAGAAGCAATGGATTCCTTTGTTAGTTGTCCCTTTTGTCACCTTAGTATTTCGCAATCAGAAATTCAAAGGTAATAAAAATTATTTGTTTTTTTTATGCTTAATTTAGAGATACTAATGTTTTTCTATGATATAGGCATGCCAATAGCCACTTTGAGGAGGAGGAGAAGGAATCGGCTCAAGGATTTGCCCTTGAATCATCATCATCATCGCCCTCTTCTACTCCTTCGGATGAGAAAGTATCTTGCTTGGTTGCTTTACAGGTTAGGAGCTCCTTTTACCATGTCAAAGTAGATTGTGGTGGTGGTTTGATGGGCTTGCTGCGCAAGCGTCTGGAATCAGATTGTGATAGTTTTACTAGTTCTAGGGTTTTATTGTCTGGTTATGTTGATCATTACCAGAGCATCCCTTCTGAGGATTCTGGTTGGGGTTGTGGATGGCGTAACATCCAAATGCTTAGTTCTTTCTTACTTTACCATAGAGAAGATGTCAAACAGCTTTTGTTTGGTGGGTCTTGTTTTGTTCCTGAGATTGCTTATCTTCAAAGATGGCTTGAAATTGCTTGGGATAGAGGTTTTGATGCCCTAGGTGCTCATCATTTCAACCATTCAGTTTATGGGTCTAAAAGTTGGATTGGAGCCACTGAATGTGCTGCACTCTTTCGTTCTTTTGGCCTCCGGGCTAGGATTGTTGATTTTGGTCCTAAGGAAATGGAATCTCTTTTTCTTTCTGTTCCTGGTGCCCAAATTGGATCTGCAAATGCAAAATTGAAGAGAAAAGCCTTGAAGGTCTATGGGCCCATGGATAGGTATTTGCTAGGTAGACATCATGATTCACAGGATGTTGGATCCGTTGTGAATCACTTGCATGGTGGAAGCAATCAAATTAAATTTTCAAGCAAGGGGGGTCATCAGGTTCTCCTTGATTGGGTGTGGAATTACTTTTCAGAGGGTTGCTCAACCTCATCTGCTCACCATCATCATATCATTGTTACTGACAGAGCGTAAGTAATTATCTTTCCTACTAGTTCTCCTACTTTGAACATAGATTATTAGGTTTGGAAAGCCCATATGTATTCCTCCCGCCTCTAATGGTTTTATCACATGTTTTGACAGTTGAATATTACGTAAATTGTTAAGGTTATTCTTTTGCAGGCCCTTGTACTTCCAACATGATGGACACTCAAGAACCATTGTTGGGATTGAAGCCAGACATCAACAGAATGGCAAACTGCAATATAATCTTTTGATTTTGGACCCTGGTCATGTAAGTATAAGCACTTGCATTCTTTGGACAGATGATTGGTTATCGAATATTATTCAAAAAAGCACCAAACTGCTCCTAGCTTTTACATTCTTTATAGTTCATGAAAATAGTAAATCTTAAGCCAAACTATCTGGTGGATAGATGTAACCAGATGGAGATATTAGACAATTAAAATCTAATGAGAATGCTGCAAGTCCTATTTAGCAACTCAAGCTACCATTAGATATTTACTTTTTGTTATCAGGGTACCCCATCACAAAATCTTAAAATGTGAAATATGGTCAGAATTTACATTTGATTTGATGAATATTTAAATTCCTGGCCTTCCATATCCATGTGTGTGTATTATGTGTTTCCTATTTAACCAATAAAAAAACAAGGATTGAACTTGTATGATGTGTGAGTCTTCTACTTACGGTCACCAGGGAGCAGCTGGTCCTTTGGGATCCCACATTGGTTGTGTAAAGTGTGCATGCATGGGTTATGGGTTGTATAGGACTATAGGTTAGCATGCCTTACAAAATTGCCATGGTTTGAAGAAGTGTGCCCTGTCCTTAACTTGTGTATGTGCATTGTATACTTCCTATTTAACCAATCAAAAAAAAAAAAAAAAAAAAAAAACCCGGTTGTATAGGACTAATATGGTAGCATGCCTTACAAATTGCCATGTTTTGAAGAGTGTGCCCTGTCTTAACTTTGTGTACGGCGTTAGATCCTCTGTGGCATTGGATTATACTTTCCTTATTTTATAACCAATCAAAAAAACAAAAAAAAACAAAAAAAAACCCTAGCTTTCCGATCCCCAATAGATGCTTCATAAAGTCTTAATTTCAGCTAATTCAATACATACTGATATCTTAATTTCCTTTTCATTTAAGAGGACATCTTTGCTGATTTAAAACATTCATTGTCTATTACCTTGCAGCTTGGTGCTGACAAAAAAAAAAAAAAAAAAAAAAAACCCTAGCTTTCCATCCCCAATAGATGCTTCATAAAGCTAATTCAGCTAATTCAAACATACTGATACTTAATTCCTTTCATTTAAGAGACATCTTTGCTGGATTAAATTCATGTCTATACTTGCTAGCTTGGCTGCTGACAATTACTCAGCTGTACTCTTCGTTCCAAGCCATTTTGGTTTGATTAAAGGTGAAGATTTATTGATCTCTTTTTTCAAGGATTTGATGAAAGCAAACAAATGGTGTATGAGATAATTTCCCCCATACATCATCTTCCTTTCTCGTTGAAATCTTGCTATAATCCTACCTTAAGCAAAATATTTTTGTGTACCATAACTAAGAAGTAAAAAATACCTTCCATGTTTCAATAGCAAAAGATCAAGCTGTTTCTCTCATTTGCAGCATTAATAAGTCTTGTTTAAGTTTGGAAGGCAAGACTGCCTTTGCTGAAGAAGAAAGAAACTCGTTCTTTTAGCATTGAACTCCTTGATCAACTCTTGCTGCAGTTCAGAAAAAGAATGAAATTCATACTCCAACTTATTTTTATTTTAATAATTCAAACAGGATGGTTGACTTTTTCTAAAAGTTAGCCATTAAAAACTTTTACAAAATCTTTATTTTCATTCAAGGTGCTTGCTAACTATCCTACAAAAGAGAAGCCAACTGCCACCGCAGCACCAAGCTTTCATCTTTTTCACTAGCCATTTACTTAAAATAATTTGGGCATTCCACCTTTTCCTTCCTCTTTGAGACAAATTTGGTATGACCATCTTTCTTGTTGTTGGATATTGCCCTTTTTCTTGTCTCTAATAACTTCTCCTGGAAATATATCATCATTTTCTTTATTGTCCCATAACACCTGTTGATTTAAAAATGTAGGAATTCTAGCCCTTCACTTTTCACATATGTTTATTTCTTGATTGTTAATTTGTTCTCGCTTACAGTAGGTTGAAGGACATGACAGCTAAATTTAGTTTTCAAGTATTTTACTGCAATCACAAAAGTAAAAAAATACTAAATTCAACTGGGAAATATGTAGGACCTAGCAATGAGAAATATTTGAAGATGATTTAGTGTAATATTATTGTGACTGTCCAATATATTTATCAGATTGTTTCTGTACTATAAATATAGAGAACAGCAGCTCTGGAAAAATCACTTAAAGAAAATCTTGGATGGAAGAAACTAATAAAAAGAGGAGTTCATACACTAAGGAAGCCTCAATACCAGGTTATACTTCCCAGTCAAATTATTTCATTTAAGCTCACTATTGTTTGATGATAAGGTTTGACATTATATTTGTTTTCCAGTTATGTTATATTGATTCTGGAGTAGCAAGAGGGGAGGAGATAGAGAAGCTCAAGATAATGGATAGTGACTTTATTGAACTCTAGAAGAAGATTTTACATTATGCTATTCGCTTTTATCCTTTTCTTATGTATTTAGAACTCGTCCTTTCTCTTTTGATGATGAATATGAATACATGCTCATTTGCTTTCCATTGTACAAAAAGCATGGTACTGTGACCTATGAGGCATATCTACTTGTTTTCACCTCTTAACGGTAACTTTCATGGTGAAAAAAATGATTATATTAACTTTCTGTCAAGTTTTGAAGTTGGTATAGCCTAGCATATACACCACCAGACATTGTTACTAGTGTTGAATGAGAACCTCTCTCCACAATCTCACCTTTATCCATAACAACTATTGTATCCGAGTTTTTTACTGTGGAAAGCCTGTGTGCAACTGTAATCTGTGTGGTTCGGTATAAGGAACTCTCGTTGCTATTCAGATTTATCGATTCCAGGGCACTCACTACAGATCTTTCAGACTCAGCATCTAGGGCACTTGTTGCTTCATCGAGGAGCAAAATTGCTGGCCTCTTTAGTAGAGTCCTAGCCACGGCTATCCGTTGCTTTTGTCCACCTGAAAGCTGACAACCCTTTTCACCAACAACTGTATTATATCCATCAGGCAAGTTACTTATAAACTCATGAATGTTAGCTTCCCTTGACACCTTAATAATCTCCGTTTCTGAAGCCCCCTCACTACCATAAATGATATTATCTCTAATTGAAGAACTAAAAAGAAGTGGCTCTTGTTGCACCAAGCCTATTTGTGTCCTCAACATTCTCAGATTGTATTCTTTGATGTCCATCTCATCAATTAGCACCCTTCCTTTTTCAGGATCATAGAATCTGGTCAAAAGGGCCAAAACTGAGGACTTTCCAGCACCACTTGGCCCAACTAGGGCCACCCTTGATCCAGATTCAATTTTTAAACTGAAATTGTTGAGAACCACCACTTCTGGTCTTAGTGGGTACTTAAATTTGACATTCTGAAATTCTACTTTCCCCATTATCTGCTTAACATGTGAATTTTTGGGTGCATCTGGTTCAATTTCAGTTTCCCTATCAAGGGTTTCAAATACTGGGGTTAATACACTGATGGCAGATATGACAGTAGGGATCAGTGTCCACAATTCGGTGATTGAAGGTATTGTGAGGGAGAAAATCTGGTAAGACCTTATGCCATCTTCGAAGCTTGCTTGATGTCTTTCAACTAGACGTGTTGTGTACCACAGTGCAACAGCATGTGCAATATTCCATAAACAAAGGGAGACACCTTGAATGAGCCCATACTTAATACTTTGCTTCCTGCTTTTCTTCTTTGGCTTTTCCAGGCATATTTTTGCTTTCTTGAGGATGTGCTCTTCATGGCAAAAGGATGCAATGGTTCTTATGTTTGCTGCAGACTCAGAAGCAAGTGCAACAAGTTCGTAATGTGCGGCAGCAGAGTCACCTGAAAATCCTCTGGCGAACTTGGCCTGAATTAATCCACCTATGAAATGGCAAGGCATCACTGCCCAAGCTACAAGACCCATTCTCCAGTTAACAACCATGCTAACCACTGTTGCAATTAGTATGGAGGAGATGCATTGAACAATGACAGACATGCGGTCTGAAATTATTGTTTTGACCATGGAGGTGTCATGAATGATCCGGGAAGTAAGTGAACCAACACTGTTCTCAGGTTTCTCAAACCATGCTAACTCATTGCGTAATATACCTACAAAATAGTAGTTAGTGTCCACTGCATTATCCTAGCTAGATGACAGTTCTTAATGCTGGTACTAGTTTGTTTCCCACAAAGAAATCATAATGTGATTCTTACCTGAATACAATGCTACTCTGAGGTTTGTCATGGCCTTCTCTCCAACTATCCCGAAGAAGTAATGCTGCAAGGTGTGAGTGAAAAATGACAGCAATCCTATCAGAGCAAAAATGATTGAATACCATCCAACTTGCCGCTTTGCATCTTTCTTGTAGTATGCTACTCCCACTGTTATAATGAAGAATCCAAAAACAGGCTTTGAAATGCCTGAGAAAGCAGCTGCGAAGGAGCCTATAGCAGTTTTTAAAAGCTCTTTCTGTTTGAGGTCAAACCAGATTCTGAAGAATATAGCTGACTTTGTTCTATGTTTCTGTTCCTCTTGCTTTGAAGACTGGCTCGGATCCAGGCAGAAATCACTAGATTTGTCATGGTGTTCAACTTTTTTAATTGCATTTTGATGGTTGATATCTTCAGAAGCTGCATTTCTGTCATCCAACCAATTGGTTAAGTTAAAAGGAAATCCTTACTGTGTTGGATTTTGTGCTGAAGGAATAGCAAATTTAATTGTGAAAACCTTGAATCATCAACTGTGCTGATATTCTGCATGTTAAATAAGTTAATGTAGAAGTTGTTGGTAGCCAGCAAGCTGCTATGTGTTCCTGTCTCAGTAACTTGTCCATTCTCCACAACTGCTATCATATCTGCATTGACAATAGTTGACAGCCTATGTGCAATCAAGATAACTGTCCTGCCTTCCATAGCCCTCTCAAGGGCGTCCTGGACCTGCTTCTCTGATTCTGAATCAAGTGCACTTGTAGCCTCATCAAGCAAAAGAATTGGAGGATTTTTAAGAATGGCTCTTGCTATGGCAATTCTCTGCTTTTGTCCTCCTGATAACTGGACTCCCCTTTCACCTACCTGGATCCCATTTTAGCCAAAGAAGTGAACATAATTGATCTTTCATCTGGCACTTGGAAAAAAAAAAGTAGAGAACATTTTCTTTGTTTCTTTTCTGCTCCTTTCTTTTTCTCTTTTATTTTATGTTTGTTTTCTCTTGCTTCCCATAGCTTAATTTTCTACTCATATTGCATTTTTTCATGAATGTTGTCACTTAATACAGTAAATTAAATAGTTGCATGATTAAACTTTTAAGTGAAAAGCAGAAAAAGAAGAAAAAGAAGAAAAAGAAATTTGACTCTATTAATGGGAATAGAGCTTACCAGTTAGCATCAATGCAATATCTTTACAAACTAACAGTAGCTTTTGTAGTTTTAAATCTTTAAGTGAATTGCAGACAGTGTTAGACGCCCCCATCTACATTTGAAGATAGAAATTTTAAGGAGTTATAACCATTATGTTCTATAACATGTCAATATTTTTTGTTTCACATTATTTTTTTGTGATTATGCCATGCCCTTAAATGCTTATTTTCCTGCATTTAAATATGAGTATGACAATTGAGATGATCTTACAATTAACCAAGATGACTGGATGTGCTAACTTGAATTCAATTATTAGTTTGCAACTTAAGCTCTGAAAAGAGGTTATTATGAAGGGTGCTTTTTAAAAGCCATTTCAGGTTATTATGATGGAGGTCCGGATCCTGCTACAGTTGAGGCCATTGCTTTGCAGCACTGCCTTTTGTTTATCCGCGAGAAATTTCCAGGCAAAGGATCATTTTTCTTGATTCACAAGTGGTATTTTTTTGCTCTTAAAAATAATGTTATTGATCACTCATCTTTAGGACTTGTTATTTTGGATTGTAAGGATATTTTGGTTCAATGTCCAGATGTTAATGTTATTTGGATTAGACGGCAGGCCAATGTAGGTGCTCATACTCTTGCAAGAGCATCCTACCCTCATGCTCGCTTTCATAGTTGGGAACTATTCCCTACTGTTAGTTGGATTTTTTTTCCTTGAGTTAATGAAATCATTCTCTCTTTCAAAAAAAAAAAAAAAAAAAGCTCTTCCGCGATTACGCGCACCTCTCCAAGCGATGCTCACTAACCATTATGTTCCCCTCATCGAGATACATATCGTGCTTACATATTTTTTTTTCTCGCTCCTTCACCATATTTTTTTGATGATTATGCCCATCGCTGCGTGCTCACTCTCTATTTTGCACTTGCCACTTTAAATATGAGTATGACAACTCTGAGATTGATCTTACAATTAACCCACACGCATGGACCTGGATGTCGCTAACTTGAAATTCAATCTTCAGTTTGCAACTCTAAGCTTCTGAAAAGGAGGGTTATTCATGAAGCGGTGCTATTTTAACGAACGTCCATCTTCACGGTTTATTGATGATGGACGGGTCCCGGAATTTTCACCTAGCTAACACCAGTTGCAGGCCCACTTGCTTCTGCGCACTGCCTTTTGTTTGATCCGCGAGAAATTATACCAGGCAAAGGATCATTTTTTCCTTGATTCACCAAGTTGTATTTTTTTTGCTCTTAAAAAAAAGTACAGTGCTTATTGAATCACTACTCTCGTTCTACGGTAATACTTGTGTTATTGGATTGTAAGGATATTTGGTTTCAGTGTTGCCAGATGTTTAATGTCTAATTTGGATTTAGGATCGTCAGGCCACATTGTAGGATGCTCATTACTCTTGCCAAGGAGCTGCGTACATCACCCTCAAATGCCTCGCTTTCACTATGTTGGGAAAAAACCTATTCCCTACTTCGATTAAGTTTGGCATATTTTTTATCCTTTGAGCTTAATGGAAACTCATTCTTCTCTTTCAAAAAAAAAAAAAATAAATAAAACAGGCGTCTGGGAAAGAGGGATCTGGCTGATGAGTAAAGAAGTAAGTCAATTCACCTGTTCCGAAGTATTTGATCTGGAAGTGTGTGAAATGATATGTGGTATGTGCAATTCGTGGACCATCCACATGCCGTCATCTTTGTATATGCTGATCCATTAGCATGCTACATACTTACCTACTTTTCAAATTGTCTCCTCTTGCATAAGTGCCAGCCAAAAAGCGATGGTTCTTGGGAAAAACTGCTCCAACTGTCTCTTTTCGAAGAGAAAAATCTTCAAGTCAAATTCCTTATGTCTAGTGGTCTGCAATGAGTAATTTATCCTACCTGGAGTTTGCTGCATTTTGATTAGCCCTCTATTTAATGCAGTTTCAAAGCCTCAAAAAAAAAAAAAAAAAAAAGCTCTGGGAAGAGGTGACTGGTTGATGAGTAAAGAGAGTAAGTCAATCACCTGTGTCAAGTATTGATCTGGAAGTTGTGAAATGAAGGAATGTGCATTCGCCATCAATGCCGCATCTTGTATTTGCTGATCATTAGCATCCATATTTCCTACTTTCAAATTGTCCTTGATAGTGCCAGCAAAAAGCGATGGTTCTTGGGAAACTGCTCCAATGTTTCTTCGAAGAAATTTCAAGTCAAATTCCTTGATGTTATGGTTGTCAATGAGTATCTCACCTGGAGTTTTGTGCATTTGATTAGCCTCATAAGAGATTCAAGCCAATTATAGGTAATCTATTGCTCCTGTAATCTTTTGTGCATGCATGTGTTCATATTCTTATTCGCTTGAAACTTGAAAATTGATGCCTATGGACAAAATAGGCACATGGCAGTGCATGGTGTGTGTGTAATTGTGGCATTAGTATTGGAACAAAATGCTTCGACATTCAAGGACTTGAGCAGTGGACCTTTCTGGGGATCATAGAACCTTGCAACTAGGGAGATAATGGTACTCTTTCCGCAGCCACTGCTACCGACTAATGCCACCATTTTGCCAGCAGGAATTGATAATGAAAAGCCTTTAAGGATTAAATTTTCCTGCCGGGATGGGTATGCAAAGTGTACTTCACGTATATCAATATTGCCTTCAACCTCATTCAGCATCTTTCCTTTTGAATTGTGGTTTATGAGTGATTTCCTCTGGATGATCTGGAAAACTTCAGTTCCTGCAGCTTTTGCCTGATTGAAAATTTGCATGTCTGGAGCTGCATGGGTCAGTGATCTGCATTGATATCAAGGAAAGCCAGTTATTATGTATACCTCAATGAACTTTCTGTTGTGTTGTGGGGATCCACTTACATAGCTCCAAAGAGAATGCTCATAACCACAGCTATAACTTCTCCTCCACTTGACCTATTGGCGGTAACTACAATGGCTCCAACCCATATGATAAGTGCCCAGGAAGTGAAAGTGACTGTTTGAAACATTCCAGTTCCAACTCCCTTTACCAGTGCTTCCCCTTTACCAAGAGAAAGCTGCTTGAACATGCTCTGTGAGAAAGATTTGATTTCATGATTCTCTCCCACAAATGAAAAAACTGTCTTGATTTGACATATAGCCTGTCATACATGAGAAGCAGATATGTCTTTAGTGAGAAATGACCGCTTCATAATTTAGATCATTTTTTAACATCTCAAGATTTGTTAAATACCTGTTCAACCATGGCTGTCGCTTCTGATAGGTATAACATTTTAGCTGCGGATATAGCGTTCATTTTCTTTGTGTAGGTGGCTCCAATCACCAGAATCATTGGAACAACTAACAGGGTAACTAATGCCACTTCCCAAGAGCATATAGCTGCAATCAATATTCCAGAGAAAAATGCTGCAAAGCTCGACAAGAAATGGCCCAACTACCAATGACAAACTAGGTTAGCTTAATTTTTCTTAATATTTAATTGTTGTAATATTAGGTTTCTATTTTTATATTCTATTCTTTCTATTAATTTCTATTTTAATTCTCAAGAATTGTCTATCTCTTTACTTGGAATCACGAGAGTATAAGTAGATGACATGGATGAAAATTTAATTTCTTTTTTTTACCTATATCCATTATCATTCTATTTTATTGGTGCCATATGTAGTCTTTAATCTATAATGATAATGATTGATAAATAAAAATAAATAAATAAAAAATTCTCAACTGAACTTCTTCTTTCATTTGTGATATTTTTGGCTATCCTCTTATCTTTCAAGAAAACATTTCCTTTGTTCATTTTCGTATCTTTTTTCTTTTCTTCAGAAGAAAGCCAAAGAAATGTGATCACATCTACATGAGATAAGAAGTGAACTAGGAGGCAAAAAAATGACAACTATTCTATTGTTTTGTTTCTAACTTTGCATTGCAATTATTCTGTGCTAATACAAAGTTTTTCCCTTATCATTTAGTCTTGGCTTAATTACAAAAGAAACACTTCAACTTTAGCACTTTTAGTAACTCATCACAAACTTATAATGTTGGTAATTCCATGTAGAATCTTTTAAACTTTAGCACTTCACATGCAATAGACCCAAAGTGGTCTGACCCTTTCCTGGACCCGTGCATAGCGGGAGCTTTGGGCACTGGCTGCCCCTTTTTTTCTATCACATTATCACCATTTCAATTCAGGTGAAATGAGACCTGAATTTGCTGACGTGAACAACCTAAATTTGCTTTTATTTTTTACTTCTTTTTTTTTTTCTTTTGTTAGTTTAGGTTATTTAGTCCGAAATTATACTTGTTGACCTGAAGTTATATTAGTTTTTCACTTATTATGTAATTTTTGTTACATTTTTAACCACTAATGCTTATTTGTTTCTTTACATGATGATATATCAAAGATAAGCAGCACTATCATAAATGAATGTTAACAGTTTTTTTCACTTAAATTAATTAGATGTCTTAATTTGCATGGATACCTTTTCCCCTATTGCGTCTTCTATTATGCTCATGTGATTGGTAACTCCAGTGATGATCTTTCCACTTGTTAAATCAGTATCGAAAGCCCCAATCTCCTGGCTAAGGACAGCTTCCATGAAGGCTAATCTTAACCGTGCTAATTGTCTTTCGCTTGCATACATCCAGCACCCAATCTCTGCAATTTCCAAATGTGAGTATACGAATTTGATTCATTTGCTTTTTATGCACTTAGATTGTGCTCATAATATATATGATTTTACCAGTTGAAAGGTTTAATGCACCAACCAAAATGCCATTTAATTTCATTTGGAAAGTTCAATTGTCAGTTTATTTGTTGAGACAGTACTATTTTGCATGGGCTTATTTATTCTATTCCCTTCCATTATTATCCCACGAATCTTTTACCTTGATTGAAATTGGAAATTGACTTTTTGATAATCTTTGAAGCCCCTTTATCTGCTGTGTCAAGTTCTTTGCAGGTGCAGCAGGTTTGCAAGGTGTTGCTGTGTAGGATTTTAGGGACAGTTGGAAATTGGAATCATTAATGATGAACATTCTTAATTTTGTTTCCTGAAGGACAAATGAAAAATCTGAACAAAAGTGCGGCATGTTTGTTTCAATCTAGTACCAGTAGTAGGTTCTGGCATTTGTTCATATAATCTCACTAAAGAGAAAGTAATTTTGTTTCCTCAGTATATCTTTTCTATCCTAGTAACCTTTTTATGATTTCTTTAGGAATATAATATTATTTATTTAAATTAAATTAAAATAATTATATATTTTCCACAATCCAAAGGCCAAGCCGAGGCAAGTGGGACGAAGATTACAAGTGGAATTACAGTGCTAATCTTATACGGAAGGCTTTGTCGTATCCGGATATTGCATTTATTGGCACTATTTTCTTTTCTTTTTTCTTTTTTTTTTTTTCAATGACAATTTGGAGGTGTAATATTCCTTTGAGCCGTAGAACTCGAAATTTTTTTACTCTTTCATGGTAATTAAACAAGATATCACTCTAATCAATAGTATTGGTGCATTTATTGAAACTGGAGTAATGTCTAATTTTTATCCTGTGAAAATTACAGAATTATTTTGTTGTTTTGCACTTTTATTAAAATTACGCGTTTATTTTTGGATCTGAATTTAATTTGATTAAATGAAATTAAAAGTTAAAGTGATAATCCGATTCTAATCTCTTATTGGGAATAAATAAATTGAATAAAATTTTATGAAATTTATTTATAAATTTAAATTTTTGTGTTTAATATGGAAAAAAAAAAAAGAATTGAATGAATTTAATTATAATTAAATAAAATCTTATTAAAAAAGTGAAATTTCCAAATGAATTTCATGTAAAATTTCCAAATGAATTTCATGTACATCTTTCTAGCAAGTGACATAGGGATGGAAGGGAGACAGGTATAGCAATGAAAGGGAGACAGTTATTTTTGGGTGTCTAACTTACTTCAATTTGTTTAACGTTATGAGTAAATATAAGTGAATTTGGAACATGTACAAATAGCGATTTGTTTAACGAAGATATGAGTAATTATAAATAGTGAAATTACAACCCACAATAGATATGAGTAGAATACGAGTATAGATATTTGGGTACTCGCTATCTATTACCTGTTATATTAAATGAGTTTGATTATAAATATTTGTAGATATCCTATCCATTTATCGGTAAAACATGTTTTAAATACGTTTGCATTTAGATAATTTAAAATTTTGGATATAGACGAATATAAGTAGTAAAATTTTAAACTGTTCAAATAGTAAAATTCTAAATAGGTACAAATAAAATACGGGTAGGTCAAAAATCACCGGTATTTATCCTGCTTTCATCCCGAAGTGGGAAATAACTTTTTTCTTTTAAAGTTGACTTGTGACTCCACTATTTTTAACCTTCTAAGATTATTATGCTAATAGTATTTTAAGAATAAAGACACGTGAATTTTTAATTTTTCAATTTATTCCATGAAAAATTTATTTCCCAATAAAGCGTAAAGTAATTTTGAACGTGATTAGATGAGCCAATTTAAACTTTAATCTTCTATATTATAACCTTTTAATATTTAATAATCTGTTGTAGTTGTAGAATGGTATGATTAAATCCAAACAACTGTATAAAAGAGTAGAAGCAGATTAACTTACCTAGTATTCCAGCTGGGAAGGTGGCGAAGGCCATGTACCACACGTATGGAATAACCTGGTACAATTCTTCTTAAAATCAGTTAATTTTTGTATATATTGATATAAGAGCGGAAGAGACTGAATAAATGTAATAATCCATGAAGAAGGATTGTAGTTTACTCAGATTTGAACCAACTACTGCTAAAAGGGTAGAACTAACCGGTTATGTGTTTGTGTGTGTGTATAAATATAATATAAACATACAAACACTATACAATCCCTGTAGTGGTTGAATAAAGGACATTGATATACCTTGTCGAGTGCTTGAACCATTGCATGAGTGTCGTTAATGTTGTTGCCAAAAGCATCAAGTGCTTTCCCTAACAAGAGATATCCAACTGGTTGAGCCAATCCATGTACAATAGAACCCAATGTCCCTAACACCATAAGTACCCAATCCACTGAATCTGCATAGCTCAAGAGCTTGTGAAATGGCAAAACTCCATTACTAACGTTCTTCAGCTTCTCCTTTTCATCATGACCATCATTATTCTTCTTCTCTTCTACCTCAATGATCACCTCTTCTTGTTCATCGGGTTGATCAGCCGGCGTAGTTTTCACCATTTTTGCTATAGTTGATAGTGAAACTATAAGTGTTCATCAAATTCCAGTCATACATATAATCCTAGTATGACGATGATCGAAGAATATTATGTGGGATATGCTTGGTATTAATTAGTAATATATGAAATGAAAAGTATGTTGTTGTTGGTGGCATCTTACTTGTCTTTGTTCCTGACGCAGGGGAGATGCGTACAAGGACGCCCGCTTGCTCGCGTAAAAACGACCCACTAAACTCCATGATACGTTTTCGTGGGGCTATGCTTGCTTCTATCTACTGTTTAATTATAACTGGGCTTATTCGGGTAAATTAATTATTTTGATAACTATTAATTATTTTAAGAGCGTTTAGCTGTTTGAATAGTTTTTTCACAAACCGCTAAAAATTAATGTCAGAGAATTTAACCTTTTATAAAATGTTACCTTAACTTATAAAAAAAAAACATTTAGCATTTTTAATAAGCACAACCTAAATCAAAGTCCGCGCGTGCATTTGCGAGTTGTTTTGTTGTGTAGATTGATTTACCTAGATCTAGTCTATGAGTGAATCCATAGACCTATAAATCAAATCAATAAAAATAAAATTTTGTTGAAATGAAGGTATTCATTACCATTCACTTGAAAGAAATGATAAGTGGGAACAAATTTTACAAAACTTTTATTTTAATTAGTTTGATCCATAAGTAAACTCACAGGATCTAAGGCTAATCCATTATAATATTTGTTACTCTTTTTCTTTTCTTTTTTTAATAATTATAATAATAAGATAATTATATCACTCTCATGATACGGATTATGAAAGAATATTTTATTTTACAAATTGATACATGATAAAAATATTGTAAGATAAAAATGGGTTGTATTTAATTATACTCATTACTGTCTCAAGTGATAAATATTTTTTTTCTCTCTAAAAAATTCATTTCTAAATTAATTATCTAATATAAATCATGACTCATGTGTTGTAAGCTGATATCTTGTTTTCATAATATTCGTTTCATTGCAATAGAGGCGACATTGGGTTAACTTATATTTTGTGCATTGAGCATAAATACCTTTGTGTATTTTGATTCTATAAAACCTTATCATGTACAGATCTTAATTCCCCTCAAAAAAAAAAAAAAAAAAAAAAATACAATGTCAGGTAGGGAAAATTAACCTAAAAATGTACGACACACCTTACACCGTTATTACACAAAACTAAGCCATTTTTTAAGTCATTTTTAATAAGCACCAACCCTAAATCAAAGTCCCGCGCGTGCATTTGCGCAGTTGTTTGTCTGCTGCAGATTGATTTACCTAAGAGATCTAGTCCTCATGAGTGAATGCCATCGTAGACCTCGTAAGATCAAATCAATAAAATGAAAATTTTGGTTGAAGCCATGAAGGGATATTCCGAATTACACAGTTCACTTGAAAGAAATGATTAAGTGGGAACAACATTTTTACAAAAACTTTTATTTTAATTTAGTTTGATGCCATAAGTAAAACTCACCAGGATCTAGAGGTCTAAAGTACCATTATAAATAATAATTGTTTACTCTCTTTTCTTTTTTTCTTTTAATTAATAATTATAATTAATAAGATATGAATTAGTATATCATATCGCTCTCAATAGATTTGACGGCCATTATTATGACCAAGGAATATTTTCATTTTTACTAAATGATTAACGATGATTAAAATTATTATTCTCGTAAGATGAAAAATGGGGTTGTATTTAATCATGATACTCATCTCCCCTGCTCGTGCAAGTGGAATAAATATTTTTTTTCTCTCTAAAAAATTCATTTCTATCCTAAATTTTTTAAGTTATTCTAATATAGAGCCTCCCCATGACTCATGTTTTGTAAGCTGATAATTCATTGTCTGTTCACTAATATTTTTCGTTTCATTGCTAATAGCAGCCGGACGACATATGGGTGAACTTATACCTTTTCTGTGCATTTAGCATACTACACGTACCTGTCTTTGGTGTATTTTTGAGTTCTAATAAAAACCTTATATCATGTACAGATCTCTTGAATTTCCGCCCCTCAGAAAAAAAAAGAAAAAAAAATAAAAATAGTCGCTATCAGGATCTGTTAACTTGAACCTCTCCATTTAAGGGATCTGAAAACTTTGTCAAGTCCTTAACCTATTGTGCCTTTTTGTGCCAAACCTCCACTAGGGTGCTCAACATATATAAAAATTTAAGGGCCTCTATGCAATTTAGCTTTTTCCAACGCCATGAACCTATGGACTCCAATGCTAAGCTGAAACAACGTTACTCTTCGCATGTTCACTGTACACTTACTCAAAAAAAAAAAAAAAAAAAAAAAAATGTATAGATGTTAATTGAACTCTCCATTTAAGGCTGAACTGTCAATCCTTAACTATTGTGGCTTGGCCAAATATAAAAATTAAGGCCTTAGCAATAGGCTTTTCCAAATGAATATGGAAATGCTAAGCTGAAACAAGTTTGTGTCATGACTTACATTCATTTTATTTATTTCGTGCCTGTGAAGATATATAGCCCCACTCATTTGACAATCAACTTTTGATTTTGGACCGAAGCTTCTAATTTTCGTCCACTTTTTCTATGCTGGGCAATGCAACATTGCAAACTTCACCACTGAGATGTTTCTTTGAAAGTTTCACATTTTAGACCAATCAAAAATAAAATACTTATATTAAACAGGTGTTTATGATTAATCTTCTCACTTTTTTATAAAAATATAAAGAATGAGAGGATTCGAATTGAATTCTTTTAATTAGAAGAGGTTTTACTAGTTTAACGAGTTAAAAGGGAGAGTTATCCCTTATATAGCCTTCAACATTATTGGTACTCGTTCAATCTTCCAATAAAAAAAGAAAAATTAAATACCTTTTTGGTCTTGTTTCACTACTGAATAGAGGCAGACCTCCTTGGGGCTGAAGGATGCTGGAGCCACCCCAAGAATTTTCTTTTTTAATTTCTAATGAAAAATTATATATATATATTTTATACTTGAACGAGGTATCTAGGTCCGTATCTGTTTTAACGGTTTACAAATTTGATTAATCATTGTTCGCCTTCAGAGGAAAATGGGCTATCCCGGGAGAGTTTGCGTCGTGGAGGATCAACCCATGACCTAAATCACTTGGGTTTGAAAAATTAAATTTTAACCATTAAAATATAGAAAAATTTAAAATATAGAAAAATTTAATCATTAAATTCATCCAATTATTGCATTATAAAAAATCTAAACATTTCAATTACATTTTTTAGATTTTCATAATTTACATATTTTTAAAATATTTTTATTATTTTTTAAATTGAAATTAAATATGCTATTTATTATTTTTTTGGTAGAAATCAAATACGTGACAGAAAAACAATACAATGTCTAAATCTTTAAACTTTCATAATTTACAAATATAAAAATTTTTAATTTTATATAATCTAAACTTCAAATTAAATATAGTATGTTTAGAATTTAATAATTTAAAAAATATTAGTAAAAACCGTGTTTCAAAAATATACATTATAAGATACAATTTAAGAACCATAAGTCAAGATGGTGAGTAGTATTCTTTTTTCTTATTTCTCTTTTGATTTGTTTAATTATGATTTTCAGTTGTTGAGTAAATTATAAGGATACAAGTTTAGTTTTTCTTCTTACGATAAGTTGAATATTTTCAAATCAATAATGTTTGGGAACTTCAATTCAATTAATTATTTGTATGAGTATATCAAATTTATCATAAAAAAATGCTATCTATGTGGTTTTTCTTATTTTGATTTAAAATTCAAAATTTTTGGTTGATGTAAAATTAGTGGTTTTAGCGTTCAAAAATTATATTTTTTTTAGGTTGATTGAGAATTTGAATATTTATATATTGTCATATATAAACACAGAAAGCTCAAGATTCTCTTTTTGTTTACTATTCTATTTTTTTATATAAAATTTTTAAATTTCTTAACTTAATTATTTACTTTAACTTCTTCGGTTTATTGTCGATTGACAAAAGATCATTGTGACATTTCATTGTTTTGTTTGAGTTGTTTACTTGATTTTATTTTTTCATTTTATTATCATTTCATATTTGGCTTAACTTATTTTTGCAAGAATTTAAGTGTGTACAATTTCAAAAGATTTAAATATGTTTTATGCAATGGTGTATTAACTATCATGTTTTAATATGTTTTTTAATTATATACTCTCGATTAGATAAATCTCTACAAAAATTAAAAATTAAGTATTTAAATTATTTTAAATACCTACAAGATTTTATATATAATAATAATAATTCCAATCATTTTTTCCCTAAAAAGTCATCATGTGATCCACTCGCTTGCTGAGTATGATATTTACTTAGATATTAATATATATATATATATATATATTATACATTTCATATTTTGAGGACTCTTACACTTTATTTTCGCAAGGAATTTAAGATGTGTCACAATTTCGCAAAAGATTTAAATATGTTCTATGCAATGGATGATTAAACTATCATGTTTTTAAATATAGTTTTTTTAATATATATACTTCTCGGATTAGATAAATCTCTACAAAAAACTTAAAAAAATTTCAAAGATATTAAAAATATTTTAAATAAGCCTACAAGTATTTAAATTATTTTAAATACCTACAAGATTTTATATATAATAATAATAATTCCAATCATTTTTTCCCTAAAAAAATGAATTTCTGTAATTTACTCAATATATATATCTTATATTTGAAATGAAAAATATAATAATTATAAAAAAATATAAACAAACTTATAAGATTAGTTAAATTTGAATTTGGATTCATCTATATATCTATATAAAAACTGAAATAAAGAGAAAGTTCAAGATACTTTATTTGAACAGCATTATATTTTTCTTTTTTTAGAAATTTTTAAAGTTTATTTTGGACAACTTAAATATTTTAATTAGTATTTAATGTGAATTATCCATATTGAATTATTTAAATTGTTAACTTTATCTGTATATAATTATCTACTCTAAAATATAGTATATTCAGTTGTTTAAATTATACGTATACACTCTACCTAAAATCTAGCCACAATTAGTTGAATTTTAAAATTTAAAAATACAACATTTATATATATATATATATATAAAAATACAACATTTATATATATATATATATATATACATTATTTTTTTTTCATCGTTATGCATTTAGATTCTGATTTGTTGCTTCACCGTTAATATGTTTGCGATTAGTATTTTTTTTCTTATTGATTTTCTATAGAATTCTTGTTTCGTATACAAAAATATGTACTTCTACAATTTCAGAGAGGTTAGAGCTCTTCTATAATACATATTTTTTTGTTTGAAGTTGCACGCGTCCTTCCATAGTATAATATCAAGAAGGAGTCCGCTCTTCACCTTGTCCGATCTCTGTGGTGATTTTTAATCTATCGCTGTTTGTTCTTGGTGGTTTATAATTAATTACTTATTAGGTGATTGTTTGTTTAACAATCACTGATGAATTCATATGTATATAACAATTCTTTTGTTATTGAAATTCACGCTATGTACATAACATATTCTTGTTTGGTTCTTCTCTTTTTTTTTTTTTTTTTTTTTTTTTTTTTTTTTTTTTTTTTTTTTTTTTTTAATAATAATAACACTTTTGAAATCTAGGCTCCGTTTGTTTTCATAAAATAACTTGCAGAAAAATATTTTTCATAATTTTCTGTTCTTTTAGGCATTCAGGAAAATAAGTAACGGAAAATATTTTTTTGGTCAAAGGAAAATTAAGTTATTTTTTAAGAAAAATAACTTTTCATTTTTGAGAGAGTAAAATATTTTCCGGACATTGGCAAATTTTATAAATTCATATTTTTTAATTTGTTAATCATCATAGTTACTACTACCAGTTATCATTTACCACCGACCACCACCACCCGCCACCGGCGGCTTTTATTATATATAGATTTGCATTCTTTTCATATTTAACAATAAAATTTTTAAATTATAAAATTTCTATTATTATTAGTATTTTTTTATGGTCTAGATAGAGACTTTAGTATTTTTTAACTAATTTTTAATATTACAAATGGAGCCATAATCATATTAATTATATATTCTTAAATATTAAAATTTATATTGTACATCATTAAATATGAAATTTTATAATATTTTATTTTTCTATTTTTAAAAATAATATATATATTTTTAGTAATTAATACTTGAAATACAAAGAAAATTAAGAGAGACAATTTAGTGTAAAGGATAGATAGTGAAATAACTAATAATAATTAATAAAAATATTTATATTTCTTATTTAATGAAAATGTTTGTATATTTATATTTAACTAGATAAGACCTGCGCATTGCATGAGTTAATTACTTTATTGTGATATATTAGAATTTAAAACTTAGAATTTATAAATTGCATTAATACATTTTCAAATATTCATTTTCTCATAGATTTCATTATTGTTGTATATTATACTTTATAGTTTATAATTTATAATTGTAAATTTTATTTCATATAATATTAAAAAGATTCGTTTATATATAATTTATTTTATTTTATTAATTTAATTAATATATATTAAGATTCGTTATAGATATCATAATTTATTTATTTATTAATTTAACTGTAACTATATAATTATTATGAAGTTTTACACTCATTTTTATTATATGATCCTATTATATTTAAACGGAAATAAATAAATTAATTATACTAAAGAACTTTTTATGTTTTTCAATCCTAATACCTCTGAAAAACATAAACTTGCTATCTTTTATAAATCTTTTAGTGTATTATAATTTACAGTAGTAACTTTACATAATTCAAGATTAACCTACTTATCTGTTTACATAATACAAAAATTAAGAATTAAATTTATTTTCGTAATTTTTAATCATATATTCCAAATACTGCGGAAGTATTGAAATTTTTGTCTTCCTCTCCTTCTTGCATTAAGGAACATGAGCTCCTGTATCAAATCACTGATCACTCTAAGACTAATCATAGTTTTTTTGCACTCTAACTTATAGTTTTTTGAAATATTATATATCTTTCTATTATCAAATAGATAATAAAATAAATTTAGATAGAAATTTTGAAATATATAATGGGTATCATATTTGATTCAAAAAAGTCTTAAAATAAAGATTAAAAATATCAAGCTTCCACCGAAATCATCACATACAACAGTTTTATCCTCACTTTCATAATAATTTTGAGTATAATAATTGATTTAACGTATAAAAGCTAAGCTAACTTTAGTAATTAATTTCTTCACAAAATTCAAATTCTTGCTCAAGTGAGATCCCAATAAATAGAAGGCTCATCATGTTTGTAAATACACGAAGAACTCCCGTATGTAATCATATGAAAAAAATTCTCCATGCTTATCTATTTTTCTCTACTCGTATATTGGATCAAAGTGCTCTTTATAGTTCTAATCTACAAATAATAAATCTTCTAAAATAAAAAAGAATTATTCTTTCAAAATTTAAAAAATATAATTAATAAACTATTTTAGCCAACAAATTAAAATTTAAAATCATGATAATTTAAAGAATCTACGAATCTAAGAAGAAGATTTTTTTAAAAAAAAAATATTAAGAATCGTAATATTTAGAGAAGAAGATTAAAAATAAATTTAGAAAGAAAAAAAGATTAATCTTGAAGATAGAAAAAATATAGGAAGGGATGTGAAATCCTTAGCTGATAAGGAAAGCCTAAGAATAACATTTTCTCTATACCCAAATATTCATGAAAAGACATATATCTGCACCTGCACCTGCACCTGCACCTGTAAATTTATAGGGTAAGTAAAAAAAAAAAAAAAAAAAAAATTTAAAAAAAAAAAAAATTTATGCATATGCCCTAGACATACAAACATAAAGAATATTTACCAAAATAGGCATCCAAATAATAATATCACTGAATTACTATTCTAATTTCCAAGCAAAACATAAATATATTTGCTTAATTATACAAATAGATTATATTAGGCATGGCCACCAGTTCATTTTGAACCGAAACCGAACCGTACTGCAGATGAACTGGAACTGTCGGTTCAAATTGAACCGAAACCGGCGGTTTAAGGGCCAGTTAAAGTTCATGTGAATGTTAAAATCTGAACCTGAATTGGCATTGAACCGGCGGTTAACTGACAGTTTCGGTCCGGTTCGAATCGGAAATTTTCTATTTTTATTTTCAAAATAATAATCACTTAGCCTATTTTATACATCTCTAAAAGTCTCAATAATATTTTACTACATGATATATTTTATATTACTTAAGATTTTTTTAAAAAAAATATAATTTTACTTTAAAAAGTTAAAAAATCTAAAAGTAAAAGGTAAAAAAAGAGAGAATATTTGTTGTAAAACTTATATTATTTTTAACTTTGTTTTACTTTTTTAAATTGTTACTAAGTTTAAAATTACATTCTTTTTGAAAATTTTTTAAAATTTCTTATGAATTTATAATTAATTAACATTTAAACAAAATGGAAGTGATAATTTATTTGATTATTTTGTAAATTTATCTTATATGAGTAATGAGCATATCTAAAATTTATTTAAAATAAAATTACCAATATTTTTTAAATTCTTATATAATATTTTCGAAAGAAAGATGACGTTAATTATCAATTTTTTTAAATAAAATTATATATATATATATATATTATATTATATATATTATAATATATATATATATATTATATATATATATAATATATATATTATATATATATCGCCGGAAACCGTTATCAGAACCATCGGTTAATTGGAACCGGCTGAAATCGGAATCGGACCGAAATCGGCGGTTCAAGGGCTAGTTCAGGTTTAACATTTTAAAATTTTTAAACTATTGGTTCCGTGAATCAGAACTGGCAGTTCAATGAACTAGCCATGCCTAGATTATATAAATAAAAAGAGCGACTAAAAAAATTTTATCATGAGCCTTAAAGATCCATAACTTGTTTCTAGTACTCAGAACAATACCATGAAATTATGAAGGATGATACGATCAAAAAAAGTGGAAGCTCCTTCTTCACAAACTTGAAAAAAAGATCACTGAGCAAAATATAAAGCCAAGAAATAGAAAAACTCAAAATAAAGCCTAGAAAGTGAAGTGTTTTTAACAGAATGACTCTGAATGATTTTTTTATCGTAGAATAGAGACGATACTACGAGCTAGTTTGAAATCACTTTATAGAAGATATAAATATGCATATAAGGACTACGGTTATTTTATGGGTAATAAAGTATTCAAAAAAATTCAAAGTGATACATATCTATTTAGAGAAAATAATTTTAAAAAGATATATATCAAATTGAAACATATCAAACATATATATATATATATATATATTATATATATATATTTTTTCAATTGATATTATATCTTTTTAAATTATAAAGAAAAAATCCAATATCTATTTAGAGAAAATAATTTAAAAAGATATATTATCAAAATTGAATATATATAATATATTATATATATATAATATATATATATATATATATTAATATATATATATATAAAATATATAAAGAAAAAATCCAAAAAATTTTTAAGAAGAGGAAAAATAGAATGCTCAAAAAGGAGAGCGCCACGTCAACAATTTCAAAATATTTTTTTCTTTAGGATTATATATATATTACTTTGTATTTACTTTTACACACACTCATTAAAAATAAAATGAAATTATTTTTAAATTAAAATACATCAAATAATTTATTCTAGTCACTTTTATTCTTATTTTAATATAAAGTGAAATTAAAAAACGTTATAAAATAACATCAATATCATTCAATAATAATTATTACTTAAACAACATATATACCTGCATGCGAAGCTCGGATTGGCGACTAGTATTTAACTATGTCCCATCCTTCTTAGGTTTTTAAGTTTTTGTTTTTATTTTATTTTATTTTTTTTTTTTAGAATGTTTGCATAAAGTAGTTAAATATATGAAAAAAGTAGGTAAGTTTAAAAAAATTGTAAAAAAATTAGTTTTAATTCTCTTTCAAATTATATTTTATTCATTTTAGTACATATCTTAATTTGGTTGATATATAATGTTAGTAGTGAATGATTAGTTGTTGAAGATGAACAATTAATTTTTTTAAATAAAAGGATTTTTATTAAAAAATCATATCAAAATCAATAATACCAGAGATCACATAGTCCCTCTCTTTCTCTTTGATTATTAATTAGGGTTAGGGTTAAAATATTCTACTAAATTACGTAGTTTTAGAATTAAATAGAAATTTTCTTAAAAAAATATGAAAGTATTAAAAATATTTTATTCTAATCTTTAATTTAATATTTTATTATAAAATATATAACTACAAATTAAAGAATAATAAAATAAAAATTATAAACATTATTATTCTAATCTTTAATTTAATATTTTATTATAAAATATATAACTACAAATTAAAGAATAATAAAATAAAAATTCAGTATATGGATTGGAATATAAAATTTTATTTTTTTTATTTCCATTCCATATTTAATATACCAATATTTTAAAAAATGCATTACATTTTAAATTTTGTATCCCAAAATTCTATTCCATATGAACATTTGGTTTGGAATTTCAATTTGGATTGGAATATTCCGATCCAAGCTACACCCCCTACCTAAACCTTTAAACTAAACCCTAAACTATTAATACCATAAAATATAAATCTTAAATCTTAATTTTAATATTTTTAAGAGAATCTCATCATGATGGGAGTACCACCATTTAAATTTTTCTTATTTGATTGTCCTTAAAATATACAATACGAATCATTTAAGTATGAAAGATAATAAATCTCACTAAATATTGCACTCTAAATTAATTACCGTCTCCTTTTAAGATTGAACGACCAATCTTTAATAACTGTAGCTACGCCAAATATAAAGTTAAGGCTTTAGAAATAGTCTTTTTAAAATTTGGCTTTTCCAAATGATCATGGAGATGCTAAACTAAAGCAAGTTTGTGTTATGACTTACATTCATTTTATTTGTTTCGTGCCTATGAAGATATATAGCCCCACTTATTTGACAATCAACTTTTGATTTTGGCTTAATGCACAAATATGCCTTTGAACTTTCACTGTTTCTTCTAGTGGCCCTTTGAACTTTACGAGGGTTCTATGATGACCCTGTACTCCAAATTCCTTCAGTAATCTTGTCCCTGGCTATGTAGGATAATGGGAGCATGAACTCAAGCATAAATTGGAGTGTGAGGGGTTATTATTTGAGCCACGTCTGCCACTTCAGTCGTCCACCGTGGATAATGAATAAAGATTAATATTGACTTTGAAGACAGAGAAAGAGCTTTCTCATTCCCAATTTATATTCGTTATCGATGAAAAAGAGACCATAATCTTTTTTCTTTTCTTTCAGAAAAACAAATCCTCTAAGAAGGTGATAAAAATTGTTGCGTGAAGGAAGGAAACTTGCTAAAAATAGAGAAGGTTTGATCACCACATTTTAAATCTAGGGTTTTCTTTAGTGATGAATTATCCCCTCGATTTACCCAAATCCAGAGTGCAATTATGGGCAAACTGCTCGATTGAAGATCTCATACACAGAATCGAATCTTGGACGTTGATTCTTTGTGTGGGTCTCGTTTATGTATGGCACAACCTTAGGACGTTGATTCTTTGTGTGGGTTCTGTTTTTATGTTATGGCACAACCAGAGGGCGGGGTGAATTGGGTTATTCTAAAAAATTTTTATCTTTCAAAAACAAAAATCAGAATTTCTTATTGTAGCGGAATTAGAAAAGCATTTGTGGAGAGTTTAGTTATCATGTTTAGAACTTCCTCCACAAAGATTATTCAAGATTAGGAAAAGACTCTGTGAAGAAACAATTTATTGCCATTTAGAACTGCTTCAACAAAGCTTAAGCAATTTCCTAGAATAACTCTATGAAGGCATTAGTTATTTGCATTCAGAACTACTTCACAAACCTTAAGCAAGTTCACAAAACTTAAGCAAGTTTAGAAAGACTCTGTGAAGAACAGTTGTTGCGATTAGAACAGACAAAGCTTGTTGCAAATTTAGAAAGACTCTATGAAGAACATCTATTGCGTTTAGAATTGCTTCACAAAGCTTAAGCAATTTTATAATGACTCCGTGAAGAATAGTTATTTTGTTTAGAAATACTTCACAAAGCTTAAGCAGATTTAGAAAGACTATGTGAAGAATCAGTTATTGCATTTAGAACTGCTTCACAAAGCTTATTGCTATTTAGAAAGATTCTGTAAAAAACAGTTATTGCATTTTAGAATTGTCTCACTAAGCTTTAAGCAAAATTTAAAAATTGATTATAATTCATATCGTGATTTACACTGAATGTAGAAGGACAAATTAGAACTTGGTATAATCACAATACAGAAATCCAAAGTTCTAATGTTCCATAGAGATAAAGCTTATTAGATAATATATCAAGCAGTAACTATCAACGAAAAGTAAAGACGAAAAACACAGAGATTATAGATGTTAGCACTAACTCAATCTACATCCACTCCCCAAAGACGATTCTTGAAGAATCCTCCACTACTGTTATCTCTTTTTCAAGCGGTAAGAGACAAACCATCAATACAATGGAAATAGATCCAACAACCTAGATTCTCAAATCCTTATCCCCTAGATTTCAAAAAGCTTTCTAATCAACTCAACCCTTCTATTTTTTGCAAGAGAAACAGAAAACTCAAATCCAAGACATAGATCTCACACCAAGGAAGAGGCCGCTTGCATAACTTTATTTTACACCATTAGCTTTTTCACCCTTAGCTTATTACACAAGTTTTTCAAATAAAAGAGCCTGTCTACAACAGATTACAGAATCTACATATAGACAGGAGAAAATACCAAATATAAGGCACAGCGTAAGCAACAGAAAATGCAATTTAGAAAACAGATATAAAGATTAGAACTGTTTCTCAGAAATGTTGTTAATTAAATTTTTCTTTTCTCTTTAAAAATTTTCTGAAGCAAAGGAGACGAAAAGAAATTAGGGCGGGATTGAGACGAGAGTTTGATGAGATTTAAACTTGAAACCAATTTGGACTCATACTCTTTTGCAAAAACCCCAACTTTTTGAAAGAGGAAATGGTTTTTATATGAAAGATGATATTCTTCTTTTGAAGTTAACGTTGAGATTATTGCTTTAATAAGTCTCAATGAAGTTGCTGACATTTTATTAGACTTAAAGAGGCCAATGCATGGCGCTTGTAATTAAAAGGGGCTGTCATGGACCACATTTAATTTCACACATTGCAAGGGTTTGGAGGTGAAAGGTTCAGTTTAGAAAAATTAGTGTAACATTTATATCAGATAAACAGCAGTTGTATTAATTCAGAAACTTGCTTTTTAGATCAGGAAATACTTTTTGCAGAATTTCATTTAATAGCTACCAAGAATATTACTCCAAAAGATATTTTTAGATTGGCAAAGTTGAAGAAAGGTAAAAATTTTGGCTATATCCTCTTAATAAATTTATTTCAAAAACATTTCAAAACAATTTTGAGAGAGATAAAATAGATTTATGCTTATTAAAAATTTACTTTTACTCTCTATCCTATAATTAATTTCCTAAGACTTCACTTTATTAATTACTAAAACCAATAGAAAAATTATCTTCATTTAATTCTTCATGGTCTTCAAATAAAAATCTTAGGATGCCCAGGAATTCATTTCTTCAATATTTTCTAACAATAATTTCTGCATAAAATAGATATTAGCACATACAAGAATATTAAAATTTATTTTTTTGTATTAATCATCCAAAATCTCAGATAAAATTGACCCCTGAGCCAACACTTTAGGTGTCGATAATTATGAGTAAGTGGAGGAAAATTTCATTGCTAGCACATAATTAATATTAGCACATACAAGAATATTAAATTTATTTGTTTTGTATAATCATCAAAATCTCAAGATAAAATTGACCCTTGAGCCAACACTTTAGGTGTCGATAATATGGAGTAAGTGGAGAAAATTTCATTGTAGCACATTATATTAATTGGTGGCTAATTAATATGCATGTTTACTTCTTTTCTTACAGGGAGCTGTGTCCTGCAATTTCTTTTAGTGGCATGATCCACCAATGCCAGATCACATTCAACACGTGAGTTTGACTTTATTGAGGAAAATAAAGATGAATGAGGAAGAGAAGACGAAACAGAGGAGGAGATTGTTGAAGGTCCTACGCTGTGTTGTTGGCGTTGTGTTGCTGTTTGCTATGCTAGCATTAAATGTTTGTTGCCTTGGTAGGTTAGGGAAATATTAGTGCAGTTGTTTTGTTAGGGAAATGGTAGTTATAATGATGAAAATAGTGGTGAGTATAAGTTGCTTGATTTTGTGGAATTGAGGTGTAACTAGAAATAATACCCATTGTGTTGATTTTGTGGAATTTTGATTTTGTTGCAAGTCACTGCATTGTACCTATTATTCCTGGAATGCAATGACAATAGTCCCATTGCTTATGAATTGTTATTGTCAATTATCTTTGAAATACACAACAATGAAAATCGCAAACACACTAAATTGAAAATTTGAAAGACATATATATAAAAATCTCAAACACACATAAATAAGAAATAATTGTTGAAACATAAAATTGGATTGAGATAGAAATAAAAAGGAATTACTAAGTTATCATTAAGTGTCAAAATAATTGTTCAAACATTTCCTTCATTCTACGAATATGTTAATCTGACCTAATAAGCGTAAATAGGGCAGATTCTACTAGCAAAACCAGTTCACAGTAACTGGATTTATATACAAAATTCAAAGCTAGTCTTAGCAATTAAAGAGGTGGGATGTTGCTAACTTATGAAGCTTGACTGCTTCCACTTTCCTTGAAGCTTGGAAATGTTGATGGTCTACTGCTAGATATTTGTCTATTTGCTATGTCCCGTTGCTGTTGGAGCTGTCTTGCCGTAACTGCATTTTTCACTTTCCACTTCAAACCAAGTGCTTTAAATCCCAAATCTCTAGTCACAATAGCTAAGCTCCTAATTCCTTTTGCTGCTGTAATAATTTATGAGCCTGCAGTAACTGAAGATTGTAGAATACAACAACATTGGCACATCATTTTATAATGGCTTATTTAACTTAATTACATACACATTAAAAAGCATAGTATACTTGGTATATTGAAAGACCTTGTGCTTCATTAATATATACACTAACACGTTTAGGAATATATTGCCTCTTTGCTTGTGAAGTTGTAGTTGGCTCATGGAACCTTCTTTTGGTTCCAAATAAGGCATTTCCATCAGTTGCACCTCTACCTTGCCCTGTACCATTTTCTCTTCCAATTCCTCTTCCATTTCCTCTCAGCTGCTTTGGCATTTCCTCTACTATTTCTCCTACCACCAACTTTGTCATTATTCCCTTGGTCAGAAATTAACACATTTCTTCTTCTATCACCCCTTCCATTACCAATTACGGCATCTCTTTTATCCAATGAAGGAGTCCTTTCCATGCAACTCAAAATTGTGGCAGTGCTCCTCACATCTGTATCTGTCAGTCATATCATTCACCCATTAACAAATGCAAAATTTTCACAAGCAATACATAATGTTATAATATTATATACCTCTTTGAAATGGATGGGCTGGAGTTGAGTTTATGGATGTCCCACCAACTTGATTTGAACATCCTACTCCAGTTACAAGCCTTGGTGTAATGGGAGGTGTTGCTGCTTGTTTGTGGGTCGTTGAAGTTGTAGGAGCTGCTACATGTGAATGGAAAGTTGAGGTTGAAGGAGTTTCTTATGGTGTTGCTTGTGATGGACCTGTTGTAGAATTTCAACTAAATTGCGTTTAAGAAGCCTGCTAGTGAAAAGCAATACATAATAAAGTTGTTTTAAATAAATATTATGTATTATATAACAATATAATTTAATTGACTTAGTACATGTGGAGCTATTTTTCCTTTGAAAGGGCATCTCCTTGCATTATGCCCTGGTTGTTTACATTCCCTACAAGTCATAAGTAAACCCTTCCTGTGTGCCTTCCCTATCTCTTTTTTTTTTTTAGGTTCATCTTTATCCCTCCTCTTTAAAAGCTTCTTTCTCTTTAGTTTTTTTTCTCACTATGATTGGAGGATGGATTGTTGGATTTACACCACATTTTCATCCCCAACACAAATTGAATGCAATTTGCATAAGCCTTCAAGTATGTACTCTTCCTATACCAATGAGCTACATAATTCTCTGATTGTAGCTTTCTATGAAACATAGCACAAATAGCATGTGCACATGGTATACCCTTTAATTCCATGACCTACAAGTGCATGTCATTGCTCTAAGGTCAACTACATGTTCCCATTCTCCCTTAACATCCATGTTGGTGTGCAATGCATTGCATAAATTTTATTGATCTCTAGGATATTCATAACAACAGGTGAGATGTCACAAATCCAAGTATTTGCAAACTCCCTCATTGTTCTAATTCTTTCCACCATATATGTCATAATTTCCTCACAATATTAATAATTGACTTCATTATAGCACCTAGGATCCTCCCATTGAAAGTCTCAGACATGCTATTCTCTAAAAACATCACATTGGGAATTGGAACTGAAAAATGCCTTTCACCTAGTATTAGTGTTATAGTACAATAGGTCCTCAACTATCCCTACACCTAACTTTTCCATCTGAGTTCTTCCTTCAATAAGGCCCTATATGGCGCCCTTGCAACCTCCCAAAACTTTTTCCTTCTCTCCTCACCCCTCCCTATCTTTTGCCCTTTAACCCAAATGTATCTAGCGCACATTCTATGCTCCACCTCAGGTAGTTCTTGTCCTATGACTTTGTCCAAACCCTTAAAATTAAGCAAATTAAAGAGTAAGTATATACAATTCATGGAAACAGCAAGTATAAAATGACAATTACAAATCACAGAAACAACAAGTAAATGTATTAACAAGTAATTAAATTGACAAAGAACATTCAAATGTTATCTTTTGCATGTCTATAATCACTGTCCAGCCTAATCCAGTAGTGATCCCAAGATCTTGCTTCAGGGTTGATATAAACTATATCCAGTTCTTGGCATTCTCAATATCAACCATTAGCCATGCTTTTGGAAACATTTGGTTGTTTCCATCCTTTGGCACAACCACTAGAAGTTGAATACCACAAGGTCTCTTTAGAAAACACCCATCCATGCCTATGATAGGCCTACAACCGATAAGAAATCCCTACTTCAAAGCCTTAATGCACATGTAAAACCTTGTGAACCTTTGTGTATCATCTTTAAGTCTCTTACATTTAGCAAAGCATGTTGAACCAGGGTTAACTCTCCTAATCTCTTCACAATATCGTGTATTTTTGTAAATTTTAGAGTATAGTCACCCATTGCAGCACTAAGCACCTTTATCCTAGCCCTTCTTGCAACTGATTTACCAATATGAACCTAAAGTTGGTCCTTGTATAAATTCTGTATGTCTCTAATTTTTATCCCTAACTATGACAAGATCCTATGCCTAAAGTACCTAGCAATGAAAGATGAATTGCAAAGTTTCTTTCTATTTGACATATAGCATCTATGTGTTTGGGTATAGGTCTTAATTGTAAAGTTCTTGGAAGCAGAATCCTTTGAAGCAAAGAGAAGCCAAGGACAACCTTTTCTACACTTATCTCTAATTCTAGTAGGATCATTAAGCTTGATTGTAAGATCCACATCCCTAACTACAACATATTACTCAGTGCCTTTCTACATTGCTGCACATTTATAAAAATTATTACAAGTTCCCAGTATGGAACTGTAGTGTTGGGGTCATAATACAATCTCCTCTCTCTTCTACTCAAAGAGTTGGTTCCATCATTTTCGTTATCTTCATCATCGCTTACCCTACCGTCAAGATCTGAACTGTATGGGTATAGTTCATCATCCCTTGTCTTACCTAAAAATTTTATCATTCAAGAGGTCGTCATCCCTAAATCCATAGTCTACACTTGTCTCTCCTAGAGGTACATCTCCTATTTCTTATCTAGTCAGTGCTCTATTTGTCCTTTTGAATTGCCTAAGTCTCTCTCTAGCTGACCTCAACTCATCATTCACATCACTACCATTCTCTATATTTTCTTCCCCAACATCAAAAGCCTCATCATCTACTTCATTGCTACTTTCTTCAATAGTGTAATCTTCATCTACACTATCATCATTCTCACTACTATCACTGTCAGCAGCTGAAGCAACACTTACATTCTTTCCCTTTTCCACGTTTGCCCTTTGCCCTAAATGGACAGTACCCTTATTTCTATTATTTTCCTCATTGTCAGGTGATCCGCCCCTTGCTATTATAATTCAGCCCCTCATTAATATCAACATTAACATCATCTCTATTCAATTCATCACTGACAATACCCTCATTGCCTATCCCATTCACATCTCCTTGATTTGGAGTACAGGGTCATCATAGAAGCCTTGGTAAAGTTCAGAGGGCCACTAGGAAAAACGGTGAAAGTTCAAGGGCAAATTTATGCATTAGGCCTTTTGATTTTGGATCGAATTTTCTAATTTTTGTCCACTTCTTCTATGGTGGGCAATGCAACGTTGTAAATTTCATCATTGAGATGTTCCCTTAGAAAGTTCCATAACCTTAGACCAATCAAAATATTCAATACATTTTATTAATCAAATATTGTATAATTAATCTTTTCACGTTTTATAAAAATATAGAGAATGAGATAATTCGGATTTGAATTCTCTTAATTAGAAAGATTCTACTAATTTAAGTTAAAGAGGAAAGTTATCCCTTATATAACCTTCAACAATATTAGTTCCCATTCAATCTTCTAATGGAAAAAAAAAAAAAAAAATCAATTACCTTTTGATCTTGTTTCACCCCCTACCTAAAGGAGGTCCAAGAATTTTTTTTTTTTAAAACATTTTTATCATTAAAATGTAGAAAAATAATATTTAACCCTCCTAAAAATTTTAAAAAATTTCATTTGACTTCCTAATAGTTGTCCTATCCCATCATGCCCATTTTTAACTTGTATTGATGGAGATGGGTTTTCATGAACGCAGTCCGACCGCCGATTGACACCTGAGTATTAGTTGAGAAAATGGCGAAATTGTGTGGAAATCATCGACCTCACACTTATATTATACCTTAATTTAATTGCTAAGAGTGTTGGGTTTCCATTAATTCGCCAACCAATCATCTCACGTTCCAGCTTATGTACGTGTTTGTAATTAATATGTAATCATGCTAGAAGATAAATTAGTGAAATAATATTAATTTTTTTATTTTTATTTTTGAAGCCTACTTAAGATGGGCTTTCTTTTTGAAAAGTCAATTATCCTTGGTATGATATTCTAGCTTGGTTCATTGGACTTAATGGTCAGCTTCAATTTTCATTTTTGCCTCGAGCTTTCTTCATATAGGCCGGCTTTCTTTTTGGTGTTGAAATTATTTTCAAAGTTCAAATTATGAAAATTACAAGTAGTTAATTATATTAAGGATATGTCTTAAAATCAAAACATATATCTAAATAAATACCAATAATTATCTAATTCAATTATGTGTCTGAATAATAATTTTTAATAACCACGTAATCTAATAGTCTAGTTTGAGAAGTTATCAAAAACAAAAAAACTCCTTTACCTCCTACAATATTAAATTCTTCATTCCACCTTTGAACTTGTTTTACGACAGAAAACACTTTTAAAATTAGACAATTCGATTATGTAAAGTGTCGGAAATCTACTCATCCGATTATAGAAATATTTTTATATTTTTTCTGTATGGTTGTAGAGAAAATTGAGGGGGTATTTGGAGAGAATACAATAGTTGATTTTTGAAATTCAAATTGATAATTGTTTTAATATAATATGTTTCTTATTAAATGTTCAACTTTTTTTTTTTTTTGTTATGAATTAATTTGTAACTACTGTCACTTTAATTTATTAATATATTTCCCTTACAATAAATAGATAGTTTCTTGATAATTAAATATTTTTAATCTTCTTGATATTTTCTCTTATATCCTACATCTGTTTTACTTGGAAAAAAAATAATATTTAGGAAACTGAAAAAAAAATTAGAACTATATATTTCTATTTTGGGTCACTTTTTTTATTTCAAAAATTTGTGTATATGTGAATCTATTCCTTTCTTTAATGCACTAGGTAAATAATACTGTCATTACAGCCAAAGTGATTACTATTATCAATTCAATCACATCATCTTCTCATCACTTTTCTTTTACCTAGCAATAAAAAATAATTTATTATTATTTTTCATTATAGTTGTATATAAATATTGATTTTGGGTTAAGGCAGGGGTTGGGGATTGAGTGAGGGTATGATTTTCTTTTTGGGCATCTATTAGGATTTTAAAATATTTTAATCTTGATATTCTCTCTCTTATTATTTTATATTTTCCCCCTTCGCCATAACCATTCTTGTTTTACTTGGAAAAAAAATAATATTTTTAGGGAACTGAAAAAAAAATTAGAACTATATATTTCTATTTTGGGTCACTTTTTTTTATTTCAAAAATTTGTGTATATGTGATTCTATTCCTTTCTTTTAATGCACTAGGTACTATACTGTCATTCAAGCCCAATAAGTGAATTACTATTTATCAATTCAATCACATCTCTTCTCATCACTTTTCTTTTACCCTAGCAATAATAATAATTTATTTATTATTTTTCATTTATAGTTGTTAATAAATATTTGATTTTGGGTTAAGGCAGGGGTTTGAGGGATTGAGTGTGAGGGTATGAATTATAGTTGTATATAAATATTGATTTTGGGTTAAGGCAGGGGTTGGGGATTGAGTGAGGGTATGATTTTCTTTTTGGGCATCTATTAGGATTTTAAGAATCTGCGTTTACAAATTAGGGACTGAAAGATTAGGTCTAGAGATTAGATTGAACCTTATTTTGCTACCATTTTATTATATAAAAATAGAATTAAGTATTACAAGTAGTTGTACAGAAAAGTGCAATACAAATTAATCAATTGTATTTATTTTAATTTAAATAAAAATTTATGTTTAATATTATAAAGATAAAAAAATTAAAAGAGTACAAAAAAATGAGTATATAACAAGCATAGTCAACGTGCAACGCACGTCATAAAAAAATACTAATATATATAAAAGTACGAATTGGGGGAAATTTGGGTTCCTAAAATGCCCCTGATAATTTATAAATTGATAAAAATATCATTAAAGATTTTGATTTTATCGGTTGAAAAAAAATTTTAATTTTAATTGGTTATGTTAATTTCCTATTTGAATCTAAATTCTATTAGGAAGTCTAATATAATCCCAAATAGGAAATCATCCATTAATTAATATTTATAACGTGCTAGCTAATGTGAATTTACTATAACATTATATTACTACCTATTTAAATATAAGTTAATATCCACCTTATAGAATATATTAATATTTATTAACTAATCAAACGAATTATCAACAAAAAGTAACACAGCAGACAAGCCAGGGACTCGCTTTTCTATTCCAATCTGTTCAATTCTGATTAGGAATTTGTTAATTTTATTGATAGTTTATTGCTTCATTAAAATATAATTAAGGATAACTTAATTCCATTCTAATTAGAAAAAATTTAATTTTATTAATTGATTAAAATTATATAATAATTTTTAATTAGATTGGTTATATTAGTTTCCTTAATCGGATTATTTTTATTAATTAACAAATCTTGTTTTTCTTTGTTTCATTCTTTTTCCATTAGTAAGAGTTGGCAAAGGGTTCTACACAAATTGATTAAAATTATATAATAATTTTTAATTAGATTGGTTATATTAGTTTCCTTAATCGGATTATTTTTATTAATTAACAAATCTTGTTTCATTCTTTTTCCATTGCTAAGAGTTGGCAAAGGGTTCTACAAATGGGTTAACAACCAAATTTTTATCCGCTTCTAAAGTAATAATCTAGATTGATTTTTATTTGTTTCATTATTCTTTTGTCACTAAGAGTTCACAAAGGTTCTACAAATGGTTAAAACAAATTTTTATCCGTTGCTACAGTTATAACTAAAATTGATAATTTATTTTGCAAAAACCTAAAACTCATTGCATATTTCTTTCGCGTCTTGTCTTTTGGTATGCCTCATCATCTTTTTACTTTTTTCTTCCGACCTTTTATTTTATATTTTATTAATAAAAGTTTAAATTTTATTTGGATTATAAGATTAATATTTTTTAAGATAATATCTTTTTTTTTTTATTTCTTAGTTTCAAATATTTGGATGGAAGTAAAATAGCCATGATAATTTCTTAAATTATAATATAATAAATCATAATTTTTTTGCATGTTTAGGAAATGCAAATTTTATTTGTATTTTATTGGTTGATTAACAATATCATTAATGATAATTTAGTCTCATCCTAATTAGGAAATTTTTAATTTTAAAATTATATAATAATTTTTAATTAGATTGATTATATTAGTTTCCTATTTGAATTCAAATACTATTCAATTAAACCTATTAAACCAGGAAAAATAAAGATAGAAATCAGAAATTTTTTCTATCCTAACCCTAAAATAAAAATCTTTTATCAAATAAAGTTAAAAATTTAATTAAAAAACACGAAGTAATGTCAAAATATTTTAACTTAATTAATAGAAAATTATATAAATTTATTCTATATTAATTTAAGTTGCTAAAAAATTTAAAAATAGTTCAAATAAAACTATTAATAGAATAATCAAATGATTAAATAATAAAAAATGTTTACCTTTTCAATCCTATGATGATAATTCTGATCCAAGAAGTCATTTAGCAAACTTTTACATCATAATGCATATTCAAATCACTTCAAAATGCATTACTTTGCTGAGCCTTTCCTATAACCTTAAATAGTTCGGCTCAGGAATGGTAATAAACAATCAAAACTTTTCATCTTTTAAACAATTAAAATTTAATTTCAAAGTGGTTCACAGTGTGTATCCCAAGCAAAAAGATCTCATTGGACTTGATTAATCTAAAAAGGAACGAAAGCGAATCATTTAAAGAATATCTGACCAAATTTGAAAAAATGACAATGCAAATAGAAGACCTGAATGCAAAAGCGCCATTACCACCTTTTTCTTTTGCAGAACTCATGGTAAGAGCAAATAATTATATGAGATTGGATGAAGCTTAGAAATCCCAACAGTCTCAATCAAAGACTCAAACAGAAAATGAAAAAGAAGAATCCTCTAGGAAGAGGTCTCCACCAAGACATTATAGACTAAGTTATTCCCGAACAACTATTCATCTCGAACACCATACTCTTGAGCTGGTGAACATGATGATGAGTATTTCATACCTCTGAACAGAAGCAAAACTTCAATACTTAATTGGTTATAGCAATACGAAGGTAGCGTATATATTACTTATCCTAAAAAGATAAAAGAATAATCATCTATACACAGAGATAAAAATAAATACAGTGACTTTTATAAGATATAAAACATAATATTGAATATGAATGGCAACTTAAAAGAGAGATAAAACGTTTAATGCAAGAAGAAGTATTAAATAATTTTATTTAGACAAGACAAATTGCCCAATATGAGCTTATTAGTTTGAAGAGCTAAAAAAAGATGAAAAACAAACTTTGAAAATAAAAATAATAAGAACAATAAATATAATTTTCGGAGAAGCCATAGGAGGAGATAGTAATATAGCCAGGAAGAGACATGCTTAGAAGATTTACTCAATCCAGAGTCAGGTTCCTAGGAATCCATTACCAGTAACATTTTCAAAGGATGGAGTTCATATGCATTACCCTCATGTGGATGTGTTTATCGTGCAAGGGATAATTGAAAATTATCGAGCAAAAAGGGTATTGGTAGATTATGGCAATGCAGTAAATTTACTAGCTTTGGAAGTTTTTAAGGCATTAAAATTTGATATTGCTAAACTTAAACCAGTTCATACTCCTTTAGTAAGTCTTATAGGGAAACACATACCGGTAGAAGGATCCATAGATGTAACAATCGAGCTCGGAGAGAGGCAAGCACACATAGATATTCCGAGCTAAATTTATAATGGTGGACATTCCATTCCCGAAGATAGAGTATATGTTACTTATCCTAAAAGGATGAAAGAATAATCATCTGAATACAGAGATAAAAATAAGTACAGTGACTTTCAAAGAGATATAGGATATGATATCGAATATCAATGGCAACTTAAAAAAGAGATAAAACGTTTAATACAAAAAGGAGTATTAAATAATTTTATTTAGCCGAGATAAAATTTTCCAATACGAGCTTCTCAACTTGAAGAGCCAAAAAAAAGATGGAAAGCAATCTTCGAAAATAAAAATAATAAGAATAATAAATATAATTTTTCGGAGGAGCCACATGAGGAGATAGTAATATAGCTAAGAAGAGACATGCTTAGAAGATTTACTCGATCCAAAGTCAGGTTCCTAAGAATCAATTACCAATCACATTCTCAAAGAAGGATGCAGCTCATGTACATTACCCTCATGTGGATGCACTTATCGTGCAGGGGATAATTGAAAATTATCGAGCAAAAATGATATTAGTAGATTATGGCAATGCAGTAAATTTACTAACTTTGGAAATTTTTAAGGCATTAAAATTTGATATTGCTCAACTTAAACCAGTTCATACTCCTTTAAGGAGAAGGATCCAAATCTACTTCTTTTAAGAGCTCAGGCCTACCAAGATATTGTCCGCTTTGGGCCCACGAGCCCGCATGATTTTGTTCCTAAGCCAGCAAAACCACGCCTGATAGCCCAAAACACGTATTGACATCCTAAGGCCTGCCACCATTTATATACATCACTTTCAATTTGTGCTTAGCTGATGTGGGATTTGCCTAAGGTGTAGTGCCCCAAGCCTGGAATGTCACACTTCTCCTTTCCGATCTAAATCTTTTCCCATTCGCTTTGCTAAGAAATCGTCGCTTGATTATTCCACCGATGTAAGTCGTTTGAGTGATGCGTTGTCAAAGGATAGCCAAGTAAAAAAACTCTCAATTGGCTCGAGTCAGAGAAGTAATTGAATTAATGGCCTCTCGAGAGAAAGGAAATTGAATTTCCAACATCGAACCCTGTCCGTTAGCGCAAAGATTCCAATTTGACCAGCAATCTTGTCTTTTTTTTTTTGACGAAAAGCAATCTTGTCTTTGATCCTTCTCTTCTCTAATCTATAAGCTTATCACTATCTTTAGTCATTTATATTACTTGTTGTTGGCTTTGAGATTAGTTTTAATCATTTTGTTTTGTTTAATTGTTTTAGTTCATTAGTTGGTTTATTTTGGTTGCTGATAATATTTGATTTGCTTTTATTCGATAGAAGGATTTTTTTTTTTTTGCCTGCTTAATATTTTGAACTTGAATTTGTGGTTAGCTTATAGTAAGTATGAATACAATATTTTGTGCTACCCATTTTCTTGGGTTAACTAACTCAAGCTACAGGTGTGAAGCCCAACTGTATTAATTTTTATTATCTAATTTTGACCAAATTAAAATTAGGATGCAAGTTTAACAAAAATGTCATTTTAGGGTGCATGAAGGGTTAAGGTTATTTTGAAGTACAATTGATACAAGTCGTTAAGTTCAGAGTATATTAGATGATTTAGCTGGATATAAAATATATAATTTTATAAATGTAACTACAGGATATCATCAAATATAGATAAAAAAAAAACAAGACGAATAGAACCATAGCATTCGGTCTAAAAAATGCAAGCACCACTTATCAATTGCTTGTAAATTATATGTTTAAAGACCTAACTAGAGATACATTTAAGTCAAATGGATTTTGTGGATTCATGCTGGCAAAAAACTTGTGGATGAACAACTGGAGTTGTGTGCTAATCCATATTTATATGAAAACGTCTTGATGAAGTTGAGGAGACTCTTTTTGGGGAAACGAAAATTTGGCTCCAACAACTTCTCACTTTTGAATTTTCAAACATGTATTTATTTGTTTTTTTTTTAATCAACAAAATAGTTAAATCTTTATTCAAGATTAAAACCTAATTTAAGGCTTATATTGATAATCGAAGAGAAATTAATGAGATACTAAGGTAAATTAGGAAAAAAAAAAAAAGACATCAAATTGGTTAAGGCATTTTTTTTTTTTAATCTTGGTGAAAATTTATTTATTTTTATATAAAAAAAATGGAGGAAGTGCAAAACATTAATCTTTATATTCAAACTTAAATTTATTATTCAAAAATATTAAATCACAACAACGAATAATAAATATAAACAACTTCCAAACCACCTTATTAAAACTAGTACCAGTACTAGTTATAAATAAATTGTCCAATACATCAACATAAAAAGTAGTAGTAGAAAAGTATGATAGGTTAGAAAAAGTAAGTTACCACGTGGATTTAAAAGATAGATCTAGACTTTGAATCAGAGACACGAGAGATGATGGTCTAAACGTGTGTCACGTTCTGAGTTTAATAAGAGTAATAACTTGTGTGAATAGAATAGTTGACATTTTATTGTAAAAAATTGAAAATGCCATTCCACTTTATCAGCCTGTGGGCTGTTATTCATTTGCTGTCATTAATGCGCATTAATTTAAAACAATAAATCCCGATCGACTTTGATCTGGTAGGAGAATAATTGACCAATATTATATAAATTTATTATTTTAATTTCATAAAATTTAAACATTTCATGAATTTACAAAAATTTTTTTTGGTTGAAAAAAAGTCGTTAACAATCTATAAATTTTTTTTTAATTTATTGAAGGCTTTTATGATCTAAAATAACACTGCGAGCTATACAATAAGAGGTAGCTCTCCCCTTAGTTCACCAAACTGGTAACAATAACTATGGTCAAGAGAACTCGAACTCATGACTTTTCACTTTTCGTATAATTTAGAAGACCAACCAGGCTACCGCCTTGTTGACATCTATAAAATTTTTTAGTTATAATTTGTTGTTGTTGTTTTAGTATTACTCTTACGTAATCATCTATACATTTTTAAGTTACTCTCTCTTTTTCTAAATATTTGTCATATTTGAAATTTCATATTTCATAGGAGACTATTAAATTTGTCTATCACAATAAATTATCGAATAAATTGATTATATTACCCAATATTTAATATATCCAAATACCAAATTACTTAGAAATTAAAACAATAATTATTGGTCATATACGAATGGTAAATATAGAAAAAAAAATTATTACTCATTGAAATTACAAAGGTAATAAATATTTTAAAATATAATAATTTCTCAAATATCATAAGTATTTAGGGGAGGTAGTATTTTAATTCTTGTTTTTTGCATTAAGTTTTTTTTTTTTTTTTTTTTTTTTTATTTAGGGGAGGTAGTTATTTTAATTCTTGTTTTTGCCATTAAGTTTTTTTTTTTTTTTTTTTTTTTTTGAAAACAGCCGCATTAAGTTTATTTATTTATACTACATGTTTTATAAGTTTTCATACTAGTAGTATTAATTTATTTTATTCTATGCACTTCATACTTTAATGGTAATTGGACTATAGGTAAAAACAAGTTAAGCTAATTACTTATTTATCCTAGCTATCAGACATTTTAATTTCTGATAAGCTATTAAATTTTATTTTTTTTTTTTTTTTTTTTTTTTTTGAAAACAGCATTAAGTTATTTTATTTATACTACATGTTATAAGTTTTCATACTAGTAGTATTATTTATTTTATTCTATGCACTCACTTTAATGTAATTGGACTATAGTAAAAACAAGTTAGCTAATTACTTATTTATCCCTCAGCTATCAGACATTAATTTTTGATAAGCTATTAAATTTTATTTTATTTTAAACCAAATGAGCTATATTATATATAACTAATTAAATACTCACTTATAAATTTTTAAATTATATTATTTTATTTATTATTCTACTCTAAAGAGTTATTCTTCTGAGAATAACAAATGTGCTTAGTTGGAATCCCACGAGCACAAAGTATCTTGAATTTTTTAAGAATTTAAAATTGATTTCCTTTCTGTAGCGAACAGTAAAACATTTTTAATTATTCAAATTTACAAAAACATACCTCTTCAACTAAGTCTAACATGATTAGTCTCTATTTTTTTTTCTTTAAATAGAGGAAATTAAGAATTTTTCAGTTTTTATTTTCTTTGGATGAGTAAGAATATTTAACTAAAATTTTCAATTTTTGGTTATATGACAAAAAAATTTTGCTAATATAACAAAAATTATTAAAATAAGAGTAAGTTTGTGCATAGTTTTGCAATAAATGAATAAATATTGAGTTAAAATTGAATAAAAAGAAAATTTGAAAATAAAATTTTCAATTCTGTTTAATTAATTGAGCTTTTTAAATTTTTGAATAGTGTAATTCAAAATATGTGCGTCAAATAAATTTTGTTAGTGTATATTTGGTTTTGTTTAAATTGAATAAGGGTTATACCTATTATATAATTTAAATTAGGGTAAAGAATTGTTTAATCTCTCAAATTTGATCATAATTGAAACTTAATATTTCTTATTTTGTTAGTACACTTATTTTTTTAATACACTGATTTCAGCTTTGGGTCGAGCTATTTTTCCGGAGGATCTATCCTACGCTATCTTTACCGCAATAGAGTTTAACCATCAAGTTTAGAATGGATCAATGTGGTTAGTATTTAGTCATTCGTCAAAAATATTTTTTTCCTTTAAAAAAGAAATTAATGATTATTTAATAATAGATATGAGGAACTAAATTGTAATGCTATACTAAATATGAAGATTAAAGAGTAAAATATTGTACGGTACTTAATTCTTAAAATGATACTTTTTGGATATAATAAATGTTTTAACGGGAGTAAATATAGACTAACCAGTATAAAAAACAAATGTTTTAGACTTTTTTGTTTATTAAAATTTTCAACTTCATCTTTGAGTTGTCTATATTCCTCCATTGTATGTCTGTAGTCATCATAAAATTTATAGAACTTGCTTCAATCCCCAGTGATAGTAGATATTTTATCTATCTTTTTGTAGATACTTGATAGGAATTTGAGATTGTTGAATCCAAAGGAGGATTCTTCTTCTTGAATCGTTAAAAGGGTATCACGTTAATTGTCTTTTGAGCTAATCATCTATGCATTGAGCTCTGGTCCTATTAGGTTTATGTTAAGATTCTTGAGATGATATGACATCATCAAATCGAACGTCTTTTTAAACTCGCTTTATGAACTATTTTTTTGGAGGTGTTTTGAACAATGATTCAGTAAATTTGATATTTCTGGTTGCTATTCTTATAGCTTCACGAGCTATTTTATAATTCAAAATTTTCACGTGATTTTCTTCATTGTTAAAGTGCATTATATCCTGTCTTAAGCTCTCGTTATAGCTCTATTTCATCTCTTGAAAGTCAAAGGATAACTTTTAGGAGGATTGGATGCTGTAAATTGATTCTAAAAAATTTGAGTTAGCTCTCTAAAATTATAAGTTGATTTTGAGTTAGCTCTCTAAAATTATAATTTAATCCTGCTTCTAAGCTCTGATTTTTGCATAGTTGACTAGAGACTTGCCTCGTAACTCAATTGGGTGCTGAGTCATGATTACTTGTTTGAGTGAGCCAATTAGCTCATGCCAATTTGAAATCTTTTATACTATTCGGTAACCGTTGTTATTATAAATCAAGTCTTTCAACTCAACAACTAATTAAATTGTGAACCTTCTATATTCCTATATCAGGAAAATATTATAAGGGTAACATAAAAAAAGCGGTTTAACCATAGTGAATATGTTTTCTTTATTCATGTGAAGTTAAGCTAGACCTATTTTTATAGGATAAAAACTATTCTTTTTGTCCATTTTTGTCTTATAAGGTTTTTTCAAAATAAATAAAGAAATAATTAAATCACCTAAATTACCGTAAAATATTTCTTAATTTCCCTAAATAACCTTTGGTCTTACCTAATTACTCCATATCAATAATTATCTCTTCTTACTAAAAATTAAGAGGGAGGAAGGAAAATATGACAAAATGAATTTTAGGAAATGCAGATAATAGTGATTATGTTTACTAGAGCTGACAAGATTAATTTTTTTTTCTAAGCAAATTGTAAAAGTTTAATAAACATTCGGATCCTCTTTGGCAGGGTAATTTGAAAGTTTATATTATACATTATCCGAATGAAGTGAATCTTATTTTAAGCCATATACCAAATTAGGAGTGTTATGTATGTAAAAAATAACTGATTGGAAAGTTTTTTTTGACTGTTAAACACTTGATTGGAAAATTTATCCATTGAAATGTCACAATAATAAAAATTAAAAAGTTCAGGTATCAACTATGTAATTAACCTTTTTTAATTTTTTTTTTCAAAAGAATCAACTCTTTTTAATGATAGTGATAAAACCAAAGCAGTCAAAATAAGGTGTAAGAGACAATTATGGAAACTGTAGATTGCTTGATTTTCAATATGAGAATAATAGTTGGAATGACATTACCCCAAAGAGACACGTTTTCATATAGGAAAAATATAGCTGTTGCCTATTGGGAGAGAAAATGTGAGTCATCTCCTAATATCTTGTCATATATCTTCATATAACATTACAGATTAGTCATTAATATAAATAGTTGTCCATCGACTAATAATCAAAATTATCTTAACATAATTTTAGATTTAATGAAAAATAAATTTCTTCTAGAATAAGACGGAGCTGACAGCATATTAATCTATATTTAATTATTTAACCGATGAGAATGAATTTTCACTTGGCACTAAAGCGTACTTATGTGCTATAGTAATTAGTCTTTTTGTGCATAAAAAAAATTTGTTGACAACTATGGATTTATTTTCTAATTTGCGACTTCAAGACTTTAGACCTTGGAGAGAGAGAAAAACAGAAAAACAGACAAAGAAGTTGTAACTCGCCATAAATGTGAAGCTACCTTTTCCTTCCTTGGGAGTTGAATTGAGACAGAAGGCTGAGGAGGATAAGTAGAAAAGCTCTTACTCCTTCTCTCACGCTCTCTCTCTCTCTCTCTCTCTGTACTTTAGGAATGGAAACTGATCACCATATTTTGGTGTTGGAGGAGGAAGAGGAAGTGGAGGAGGAGGCTGCTTTGCAAGGCAGGCAATCAGGACGGCGCAGCAACATTGCCTCCTCCACTGTCATTTCTAGCAATGGAAATGGCAATAGCTACGTGGTTCCTTCTCCGAGTAGCAATAGTGATGGAATTACGACTGCAAATGGAATTGGATATGAATCTCCTAGTAAAGACATTGAGGACGATAATAAATTGCATATTAGTAGCGTTTACTTCGACCAAAGTGATGGTATTATTCTATTCTCCACTTTCCAATTCTGCTGTATTCCTTCATTGCATTTGTTGTTCTCTGTTCTTAATTTTTGATTTACTGATTTCTTAATCAATTGCCTTGCGTTCTCTTTTAGAACTTGTTTATACATCTAAGGAGAGTTTTACTCTTATCATATGTCATCTATTGTTAGCCAACTCGAATCTATGTTGAAAATAAGTCTTAATCTACTTAAGAAAATTTGCCAGGAGCATGTGAGTGTGAGTGATCGATTTCTTGTTTTGGAGATCAAGGTAGGTTCGGTTCACCGGATGTCTTGCTATTTTTCATACTGTATGCTGCAGTTCTGTTACTTCATGTGGAATGGTGTTTCTGAATCATTTCTACTTGGAACATGCGAAATAGAAGCATTGATAAGTATTAGTTCAGTTCTCATAACAAGTTCAACTTTGATACTTTTAATGGAGTAGTAAAAGGTGTATGTGTGTGTGTGACCTCGATTTCACATGTTCAGTTTGCCTACGCGCACCATCTGATGGACCATAGCGTTTCCATGTCTCACTTTGTTCACCAGCTGAATTACGTTGCTGAGTTGCCACCAAAATGTATTTTTAGATTTCTAGCTGATTTCAGGATTTTCTAATTTTAGTTTTATGACGGTCAAAATTTTCTTGTGTCTCACAACATTTTGGCTTCACCTTTGTGCACTTTCTGTAATAATAGTAGCTGATTGAGTTACTATCTGATTGATTTGCTATGAAATTGAAAAAAAAAAAAAATACACTGTTCTATCCAATAAAGAATCCATTTCTTTATGCAACAGAAAAATCATTGAAATTCGTTTCCTTTACCTATAGAGCTCATGTCAAGGAGGGACTTAGCATATTTTCCTGTATGGCTAGTTGTTATATCATTCCAACAGTCTCTGAAGGTTCTCAGTAAAATTTGATGTATGTTAATTCCCAAGACCTGCTTTCATCATGATCACAAACTTTGGTTGGTTGTATAAAGAACTGAAGCTATTAGCAAAATTGATTTTGTTCCACAAACTCTAATTGGTTAAACTTTAAACCCACAGTTGTACTTTGAGTTTGGATGATGTCTGTAAACCTGGTCATCCTGGTTCCAGTTTTAGGATAGAGATTCATTCCAGATGTGAGATCTGCCAAGTAAGGTTATATCTCGGTTAGTTCCCTTAAATTTTTACTGAATCCTAAAGAAAGAAGAAAAAGGAAACCTAAGTCTCATATTAACCAATCGTGAGACTCTCAACTCAAAATTGTGACTAGTTTTCTTATTTATGTTTTATGCGTAATCTGTAGGATTTGGTGTTTTGGCAAATCTTTTGTTACTTTTCCTTGTTTTTGACTGAAGGAATATGGAAATGTTGCCACTGCAATTGGACCTACTGCATGGGAAGTCCGTTGATTGATCTTAATCAGAATCTTAAAGGGTATTTGCACATGCCAATCTTAGATCAGCAGCGACCAAGTTTCAATTTTGAAACTAAAGGTCAGTAGATGCCAAGATTTCTTGGCTGAATGCTAGCAGTTACTGTTAGTGAAAATGCAATTTGCATTGCCCTTAAATTGTGAACAGTCAACCGTCGTAAATTTGTCCACACTATATTGTGAGAAACTAGTCTCTTATCCATGTGGACTAGAGGTAGTGTAAAAGTTAGTAGCCTTCTGTCAGCAGCGTAGCTCTTCTCAGATGGTACACTTGTTTTTTAAATTGCATTAACTGGAAGAATTTCAAATATCTCATTTCTAAATACCAAAATTTTGGATGCCAATTTCTGATTCATGAAGTATATCAAGTATAAGATTATTGTAGGTGCTTGTTGAAAATGAAACTGTTAAGTATGCGATGTTTACTGATATTTCTTTACTGCAAATTTGTAACATTGATATAATCCTCTAATATTCTTCAGATGGATTTCGTACATGTACAATCAACAAAAATCTTGTTTTCTTGTTCCTTGCTTCAAAAATTAAAGGTTTAGCGGCTACTTGGTTGCAGGTACTGAATCTGTTGATGGGGTTTCTCAAATGAAGAATGGTAATTTTCTAAGTTCTGCTTTTATTATGAATTCCAAAGATGTTGACGTCCATGCAAATGTGGAGATTCAGAAAAGCCTCGTTGAGGAAATGAACAATCAATACAGTGAAAATTTAGATGATAAAGGATTATCTGATTCAGGTTTAAAACCTTTAGAGGAGCCACATGATGAACAAAAAATAAAATTGAACTCTTTTAACAATGGAACTGGACTAGTAGATGACTTAATAGAAGAAACTGACCAGGAAGTGACAGAATTTGATGTTGAGAGAGTGTTAGAGAAGCAAAATACTCATGATTTGTACTGCCCAAACTGTAATTCTTGTATTACTAGACGAGTTATCCTCCGTAGAAGAAAACAAAAAATTCGAAGTTTACGTCGTAAACCAAAGCACAATAAAGTGGACACAGTTTTGTGCTCTGATTTGGATGCCAATTCTACCAATTCAGTCAATGTGCAAGTTCATGACTCAGTTAACCTTCATCCAAGAGGTAGTCCTGAGGGTACAGCCAATGATTACAATGGAGACAGGGAACCAGAGATATTCAGATGCTTATCATGCTTCAGCTTTTTCATACCTACAGGTACTGATGTTATCCTTCTTGTGTAAAGAACTCTGCCTTATGTTTAATCTTCTTAATATCTTAGCAATAGCAGCTATTTTTAAGGACGGTGAATGTCTGCATTCCTCAAGATTTTTAGAGATTTTCAACATCAAATAAGCAAGCCTATCAATGTGGGATTATTGTTATTCCTATGTTAAAAAGTATCACATCTAATTTCTTGTCATCTAACTTTATCTTCACATTAATTGTTGTCAAATCGTATTATTTGCTCTTGTAAGAGGACTTTAGAGGGTTCTGCAAACAATTTTGCTTGGTTGGCAATATGGAAGTTGGAGAATCAACTCAACTAAACAAAATATCCCAAATTAGTTGGGGTCAACCATATGAACTTTTTTTTCTTTCATTCCACTTGATTTAGGGCTGCCAAAAGTCTCTGCCACTATTCCCAACATCATTCTAGTACCTTTCATTTTCTTTTTCTCTTCCAACTTCAATATCCTCAACCTTCTATATGGGTATATTTGCTACCATATGATGCTTGTGTCCAAATCATTTCAATCTCCTTTCTCGCAACTTTCCTTAGGTGCCACATCACCTTCCTACAAATGCTTACATTCATTATTGTTCACATCACCGTCCATTTTGTAACATTAATATTGCATGCCTATAAGTGCATTACTTGTAACTATTTTCTTTCTTTATACGATATTATGATCCTCATTCTTCATAGAATTTGCCACTCATCTTCGTTTAGTTAATATTAGACAACATTCCTCATGTAATGCATCATATTGAAATTTTCCATTCAAAATAAGTTTTTACTTCTTGAACTTGGACCTTGGACATGACAAGTAGCTAAGTGGACCAAATGTTCTGCCCTTAGGCTTTTTATTAATTGAATCATGCTTAACATTTAATCTTTCAATGGCCTCCATTTCTTGTTTTCTGGTTCACACTTCAAAAGGAATACAAAAAACAATGAACTTGTTAGTAACCAAAGATTCCTTTCCTTCTCTCTCATTTTGTTTTTTGTTTTTGTTTTCCCTTTTTTCCTTTGCGTATAAAATGAAGCTGTTCTACCAATTTGTTAATGCTTCAATATGCTTTCAGAATTGGAGTGCATTACTTTGCTTCCTAATTCAGAGTATTGCTTTATTCATCTACTTTGTGAAGCTTAACTATTTTGTCAAATTTGACAGGAGGTGGTTTTAAATTGTTTCGTCTTTTTGGAGGTAGCCCTGAAGATAAAAATGTGCAAAGTCTTCAAAGCCATGAAAATGAAAATGTTCAAAGTCTTCAAATGAAACATGCAACAGAGAGAAATTGGTTCTTTTCCATGTTTGCAGGATATAAAAATAACATGATTACTGAACCAGGTATGATTTGGCTTCCATCCATTGAAGATATACTTAATAACACAGTGATTATGTTTACACATCTTTCTGCTTTATGTTGTAATAATGTCCTTGCGGATTAGACCATTCTTTCTTCATGACATGGAGTTTCATGTCACCCAATATGGTCTAGTTAGTGAAAAATGCTAATCTTATTACTGAGATATTTAACATCTTGAAAAGTAATATTTAAAGGTTAACACAATGGATTCAAGGAAATACTTTAGATGATATGAAAGTAGATCATATGAAGGTGAAATATGAATTAGTTTCTGGAAAAACTATCAATACAGAGTGGGGGATAAAAGAAAGAAAGAAAGAGAAATATTATGAAACTCTTCTACTTAAAATGAGTTTTTAGCTTGCATACTCTCTTATCATTTGTTGTATGCATCTTTTCATCTGCATATAAGCCTTTGAAAAAAATAAAAAAGATGGTTAATTCAAGGTATCTACAATGCAAGTTATCTTTTACTTTGAAGCATTCTGTTATGGAGTTGCCGCATCTGCTGCTGTATTTAGTGTAATATTTACTTAGGGGGCATTTGGTTCTGCTGTTTCATGGAGCTGATAGTTGTTACACATACGACGTAGCACACCCAACAGCTACGTTGTATGTGTTTGGAAAGTTTCAGCTGCTGATAGCTCATGGAAGTCTCAATCAGCTGCAATTTTCATCAGCTAAGTTTTGGAGCTTTTTCATATCAGCTGGTAGCTGATTCCTATTTATATTACTTTGGACTTCATTAACCTCATAAAAGTAATTGCTAATAAATTGTTTTTTCAAATTGATATCTTTTTTATGATCATTTTATTTGTAGTTATTTAAAAATGATTTCTTTAAAATATTATTTTAAAATTTTTAATCATTATTTTATTAACATAATACATTAAAATAACATATTCACCTTAAATTTATATTAATAAAATTGTTTTTTTTCAAATTGATATCTTTTTTATGATCATTTTATTTTGTAGTTATTTAAATGATTTCTTTTAAAAATATTATTTTTTTTAAAATCTTTTAATCATTATTTTATAACATATACATAAAAATAACATATTCACCTTAAATTATATATAATACTAATATATATTATATATATATATTATTATATAGAGAATGAAGGATTTGGGGCTGGGGTTTGCGATTGGAATCTTAGGTCGAAGTACTTCTTTGTCCTCGATTTGGTCTTCATATATATTATACATAATATAGAGAATGAAGGATTTGGGGCTGGGGTTGATGATCTTAGGTCGAAGTACTTCTTGTCCCTCGATTTGTCTTCATATATATTATACATCATAATATAGAAAAACAATTACTCCTTTAATAGTCATTTTATATTTTAACAGCAACCACTACCAACGATTTACCAAACATGAATAGTAATCAGCTAACCGCTATCAGCAACTACTATCAGCTATCATCTGGTACAAACCGTTAAACCAAATGGGCCCTTAGTATTCCATTCTTTTGTTTTCCCATGTGTTGCTAAGAAGGTTAGAATCAGTTTCTTTATTGGTTGGTGGTGGTTGTACAAGTTCTTTATGGTAGTGGGAAGTTATTTTATTGTAGTGGGTAGTTATAAGTCTTTAGGTTCATTTAGTTGTTTAAAAGGTTGTGGAGTAATGACGATGTAAGCATAATTTTAAAAGAGATTGGAGTTTCTAAAACTCGGATCATAGAGTTATCTCAAACAGGTTCTAAGGATCAACTATTACAAAGTTGATGTACTAATGGTCCGTATAGGTATGTGGAATTATTATGTTACTTGAAGATTCTTGGCACAAGGCTGTGGGTAATTGGTCTAGATTGCCATGGGATTTTGGTCTATAAACCCTTGTCTTTATTACTCACATTATGTTCATGCTGTCGCGCCCAAGTGCTCTTTGTTTCATGTTCATGTCCGCCCCCTTACCTCAAAAAACTGAAGGACCTAATTTGGAGCATAACCCAAACACACTTTTCTTGATTCCGTTGTAAGCTTTGGAGCTGTTTTACTCCATTCCAAACAATTAGTATTAATAGTTCTTGAAATAGACTTTTCCACAGCAGGAAATGAGATATATCTAATCAGCTTGTCACTCCTTTTGCTCCTCCACTACAGCCTCAGTAAATGATTTGGGGAGTGCACACCAAGATGCTAGAAAGAAGGTTGCAAGTTCTTCAACAGGAGATAATACATATTTTGAAAATGCGTCAACCAGCATTGGAGAGAAACCAAAAAATGCAACTGAACAAGCTAATACAGGTATGAAAATTCTTTTTCCTGGTGCACATGTCCAGTTACATATGTAATATGCCTTGTTGGGTACTGGCCTGTTTAATGCTTAATCAAGTTTTCAGGAGATGACTCATACCATAAAGGAAATAATTTAATCATATGCCTATTACTATAATAAATGGCCATCAATTTATTTTCCAAGATTTACCATTTCTTGAAAAGACAAGTGGTTTTCCATTTACCTATTATTCAGGTTTCAGGAATGACCTAGCAGTTCAAGATTAATTGCCACCCTGCTAATCATCATCTCCAGAATGAGATCCTCATTTTTCCATTTCTCAATGTAATTTTATCCACCTTGTGGCTTGTGAGATTGTGAAGTGGCATTGACATGCACTTTTATCTTGATCCAAGGTTGTTTTGCATTTGCTGTTTCACATGTGTGTGTGTGTGTGTGTGTGTGTGTTTAAGCTGTGTCTATACATGCATGTCAATGTTTTCTAGTGTACGTTAATGCTTCCAAATTCTGGGGACTTGGTATTTATAACTGTTCTTATTAAAATTAATATCAAATCCAGCTTTTTTGCATTTTTGTTGTCAATAAATTTACCAATCTGTCTGTGTGCTCCTTTAATATTTATGAGAGTAGATATTTTCTTTGGAATTTGATATTGTATGAGATTGAACTGGGGTGTAGTTAAGGTACTTCCACTCATCTCTCAGATGACTGGCAAAATGCATTGCAGCATTGCACATTTTTTTACAATTGGTATGCATGGAACAATACCATAATGCATGCTGTTAAACATTTTAACTGATAATGTTTTACAGACATTGTAGATCAACATAAGAAAGGTCATTTAGCAACTCGCATTCCAGGGATCAGTATTAATGCTGGAGAACCTGCTGAAGATGCCTCGTTGGGACCTCTGCAGGGTGAAGTGAATCCTAAAATGGCTTCATCGTACAAGTCTTTAATACCTGAGCATTCACAGCTAGAGATAGACAGGAAAATCAACATAGCTATGCCAGAAGAACGACCTGTTCAAAATGATCAAGCCTCAGTAGTACTAGGCGCTCCCTTGCCCTCACAATTGCATGGTAAAGGAGAAATTCTAAATGATTCAGCAGTTGTACACCATGAATCTAGAAAAGATGCTATGTCTTCTTCAATCCAAGAAACTTTAGTTCTTGAAAAACGGAAAATTGGTGTTGGAGAGACAGTATTTGGTTCTGCAGAAAAGAACACAGGTATGTACAAAATTGCAGGGTCTTGCATGAAAGTGACCATCTAGAATCTTTCTAGTGGCAGACAAAATGATTTCAAAATGTGAATCTTCTTTCTTAGATACGGTTGTCTCTTTAAATTATCAATGCCTCTGGCTGATTCGCACACTTAATGAAATCTTTTTAAGCTACTTATGAACTTATATTACATGACGAGCCAGTCATAATGTTCATATGTATTAGGCATATGATTCATATTTCCATTCCACATACTTCATACTTGATAAATGACTGATGAAAATATAGTCATCTCCATCTTCATTTGAATTGTAGTGATGCTTCATAATTAGGAATGTAACTTGATCCTTGTGAAATTTCATGCCTAGGATACACGAAAGTTTAATGCTATCATGTTGTCAAATAATCTCGTGACTATGATAACAATCTCAGATTGTTTGCCATTGTGCAATCTAGTTATTAATTATTCTAATGCTTCCTTCTAGCAATCTTTTATATGTGTATGTAGATATGTGGCGTCGGGCTTCTTAGTTGTTAGATTGATTTGACATGACCATATGATGCAGGGAGTGATGTGATAGTTATTGTTGAAACAAAAGAACTGGAACCTGCAACAGCTTCTCTGGGGGCACAAAATATTGATGATCGAACTGAAGCCACAAGCTTGCTAGAAACTGGGACTCAGACATATGTCAGAGAGCAAATTGGTACTGGACTTACTGTGGATATCTTGAAAAGCATTGTTTATGGTGGTTTAATAGAATCCATCACAAGTCTAGGCATTGTGTCGTCTGCAGCTGCTGCTGGTTCTGCTACATGTAAGCATTATTTTGCTTTAACTGGATGCTACTCTACAGTAAATAACAAATTAACTAAACAGTATTATCTAGTTTTATTAGGTTCAACTATATTATTATCTTATGGTATGTGAGACACTTCAATGCGCTTCGCTAAGGTATTGGGTCATAAACGACTATAGATGTTCATATTTCTTATATGTGAAACATTGTAGTTAAAGTTTCAAAACCTTGCCAAATTTGGCTAATGACTGATGTGTTTATACATCTACATGTCTTCTAAGATAAGAAAACTCTTTTTACTACGAAACCTCGTGCTTTTCATTGGATTCCATAAAATAAAAATTTAAATTATAATCACTTCATGCTATTTTACTGGATGACATATGAATTAAGATTCGGCTAATTCCAGCTTCCTGAGATGCTATCCTTTCATTTACAGTAAAAATAATTTGCTTCTATTTATATATATACATTAGCGACTTCTCAGTGAAGGTATTGGGTCTATAATCACGGACTAATAGATGTTTCATATTTCTTATTATGTGACAACCATCAGTGTATGTGTATAACTCAGTGTTAAAAACACTTGCCCAAATATAGTGATTGGAAGCGTATTATGACCTTCTTGTGTGTTTATACATCTACATGTCTTCTAAGAAAGGAAAACTCTTTTTACCTATCGGAAACCTCGTGCTTTTCATTTGAATTCCATAGAAGAAAAAATTTTAAATTATAATCACATTCCCATGCTATTTTTCTAGCGCGACTCATGAACTATGGTGGATGAATTAAGATTCGGCCTAATTCCCCAGCTTCCTGGTGCCCCTATCCTTTCATTTACCCTAGGTAAAACACGTAAAATTCTGCTAACGTGTTTGTCTTTAATATAGTTTTTATTTCCGGGTTAATTGAAGACTAAAAGACTAAAACACATCCTATCTACTAGTACTTGGGTATGATATATACTTATACATCAATATATATTTAAAATACATATTACATAATATTATTATTTTTCAAAATCACAATCCCCTTTGCTTTTTGTGATTTTTTGACTGAGTAATTTTAAATGAGTCATAGCGACATATGTAAGAACTATATAAATCATATATGTATATATATTTAAAAATCCCCTCTTTTGTATTTTTGAAGTAATTTAAATGCATAGCGACATGAAACTTTGTTGACCTTTGATTCCGCAGTAAACATTTTAGCTCTGGGATTGGCGAATGTGATTGGAGGACTTTTCATCATTGGTCACAATGTGAGTGATATTTCCATGTCTTCACTTCTGAAATCAGCAATACATGTAACAGTTCTGTGTTGATCAATTTTATAAAGAATCATTATAATATAATATTAACAATTAAAAGGCAAATGTTAAGCGGCATTGACAAAAAGAGTTGGACCTTTGCTTTATCTTACACTTGATATCATGATAGGTATAATTAAAATGCAGCATGTTCCTTTCATGTTCATTTTATTGCAATTTAAACTTGAAGAACTATGATATTTACAGCTTCTGGAGCTAAAAAATGATACCTCTGGCGGGACTTCTGATCAAATGTACGAACCCAAGGACCGGTACCATGAAACATTAGGACGGCGAGAGAATTTTTTACTTCATGCAACAGTAGTTATTATATCATTCCTCATTTTCGGGATGTTGCCTCCTGTCATATATGGATTCTCATTTCATAAGAGTGATAATAAAGATCTCAAGCTTGCAGTGGTTGGAGGTGCTTCGCTTATATGTATTATGTTACTTGCTATTGGAAAGGCTCATGTTCGGCGACGACCAAAATCTTATATAAGCACTGTGCTCTATCATGTGGTGATTGGAGTCATGGCGTCTGGCGCTTGTTATATAGCAGGCGACCTAATTGGTAAGTTGCTGGAGAAAACTGGTTGGTCTGGTTCGAGTTTATCGGTTGCCATGACTTTTCCTGAGACAAAACCAATTGACCGAACATGGGCATCTTATTAGAGAAGGTGAAGCAAGTTGAGTTGTTCATTGTGCTTTTAAACAGTATTGTCATCGAGCCACTGGCAATATAACGTTTTTTTTTTTTTTTATTTATAATGTTCTTTTCAAATAATGGGAAGATTAAATTTTGCTCCATTCTGTTTGTCTTTTTCTTTTCCTCTCCTTTTGAAGTCTTTGCGCACATTTTAATACATTTTATAATCTCGGAGCGTAGACAGGGTTATACAAGTTACTGCCAAACTCTTGAGATGACAATTAGCTATAGGAATTTCCAATTTAAAATTTATGTAATTAAACGAGTTAGTTTTAAATTGAAAAATCTAAATAAATTAGTTTTTACGAACCTAAAATTATAAAATTCGAAAACATCCGTACAAATGGGCAGCTTTTATATGTGCCTTCATTTTTTTTTTTTTTTTTTTTTTCGACTTTTATAATCGCTCGCGGAGGAAGGCTCGTGAGGACAGGTTTATGTATAAGTGTTATTGACTAAAGTTACTGCCCCAAAGCTCTTTGATATTTGTGAGTTCTGCATATATTAGCATTGTGTTAGGATATTTTCTGCAATTTATAAAAAATTATGTTTAAATTATCAACCGCGAAGCGTTAAGTTATTTAATTTGATGAAAATCTAAATTAAATTCGGTTTTTTTACGATACCATTAAAAATTATTAAGTCTATAAAATTCGAAAAACCATCTTCGATAACAAATCTAGTGGGCAGTCTTTATTATGTGTATCATTGGCCCGCCTTCAATTGTCTCTCTATATATTATTTTTATGAACTATTTTCTCGCAACTTGTAGAAATTTTCGAGAATACCTCTATAAGGTTAGAAGCAAGAAGGTTTCAATCTCCCTATACGCTTGGCGCTTGTTTATACTCTTTATGTAGAGCAGATTTTCTTGATGTGGTTTTAAATAAAATGTTTGAACCGTACCTTAAGTATATATTATTGTAAATTATATATAATATATCCATTATTGAATATATGTTATCTCTGACTAGTTAACGGGTCATAGGTGTATTACAAACATATCATCTAAACATAGTCGGGAACTAAATTTATCTTCCAGTAATAATTTTTCAACCATAATGGGAATATAAAAAGAGCTTATTAAGAAGTCGTTTACAAAACCAAGTCTATATTTAAACATTAGTGTCTTTGTGAAAATATGCAAACATAGGTATGCTCAGCATCTCTCATCCGCGAGTTTACTATATATATCTCATAGGTTAACGGGTCATAGGTTATTACAACATATACCAAACAGGTACTAAATTTATCTCCAGTAATAATTTTCAACCATAAGGGAAATAAAAGCTTTAAGTCGTTTACAAAACAAGCTCTATATTAAACATAGTTTGTGAAATTGCAAACATGGTACAGCTCTCACCCAGTTTTTGAATGAGCCCACCAGTGCACATTACAGATAGAAAGAATACATCAGCAGCCACTAAAATCTATGGATAAATTTAGATAACAAATTTTCAATCACAATATGTACATAATTGTTAAATATCTAAACAAAATTGTCTGTCAGGATATTTATAGATCAGCTGAGTTGTGGTTCTCTTATAACAAACACAGATAAGTACAGTATTCCACATCATCTACAATATTGCCCTTTGTAACTCTGGCCTGTCTATCATAAAACATGAACCCACAAAAAGTAGCTGCTGTTAAGCTTCTTCTTCACTGAATATCCGAGTTCCGCTCTTAAATACTAGTAGATCTTTCATTTGTGTATAACTCCGAAGCTTCTTTGATAACGAACACGGGTTAGTATGGTGTCCAACATCATCTATATTGCCCCTGTAAATCCATAAAAAGTAGCTGTGGTTATGCTTCTTCTTTACTGAAGATCCGAGTTCCACTCTTAGATAGCAGTAGATCTTTCATTTCTCTATAGCTCCTAAGCTCTTCTAGTCCATCTGCTATCTTTCGAGGCATAAAGAATCCAGAAGCTGTGGCAATCCCTTCATCTAAGTCAGTCCTCATAGAATGGGATGAGTAACAACTTGGATCTTGACGCAGAGGAGGTGCTGTTCTCAGCATGCGCACAAGAACACCAACTGCAGCATCTTGAGATTTTTTGCCCATTAGCACAGATTGTGGGGTGAACCCCGAATTCCTATTCCCATCAAAGTTTTGACTGCATACCAGAAAAGAAAATGCTAGATCATGATTATGATGATGATTATGATAACAAAATAGAACAATATGAATTATAAACAGGAAGCAAAAGTTTATGGAGTCAGAACATTAAGCTTCAAGGTGAAATATCCTGCCTCCAGCCTCCTTATTTATTATTAGGTTCCTCAAAGGCTCAAACAAATGAAATTGCAATCAATTGAATTCACATTACAATGGAAAAAGAACTTGAAAATAGTTCCATCATGTTAATTTAAAAGATAACCAAGACATGAGACACATGCCATAGTTCGAGTTTATCTCTTTATGTTATATGAGAGCCATAATTTGACATTTCCATAGTTCAAGTTTCAATGAAACAAACAAGCTATAGAATTCAAAAAGAACCAAAAACCAAAAAAAAAAAAAAATGAGGGAAGAAAAAGAATTAATGAATTCTGAACATTTTATGCACGCAAAAGTTCATGCCGATACGAAGTTATTTACAAGAAATTGTCAATGCTGATCAACCTTGGAATCCTAAAGTGAAAATGAGTATAATTCTCATGTCGATGATGCTAACTCTTAAAAGATTGAGGCTTCAAAAATAATAACATTAAGATTGGATCACGCTACTCAAACAAGAAAACCTACCAGAAACAAGTGAGAAAGTAATGAGCATGCAATGGCTATATAACCAATAAAAAGAGAGCAAAGCTGAATATTGGCAAAGCCCAGAATTTTTTGAAGAATGGCCCGACAGGTTATCCATGAGAATAGCTACTTTTTATGAGGTACCGGCAGCTAATTAGGCTAAAGCATTACCACTTGCATTGACAAAAGGAAAATACAAATGTATGGGAACTTTTGAGATTTTCAGATTTTATTCAGAGGTTAATAGATTTTTTACTATGCATGCAGTCAACCTACTAAATTTTGGTTTTCTTTAGGTTTTCATTGGGGTCTTGACTATCCTTGACTCTGTCCTTGGCATAACACTATTTTGCGCTTGCAAGATATGGTAATTGGACTTCCATCTCCGCTGATCATTTTAAATCTGTTTGGAATTTGAATGTTGAGATTGATGCAATAGATTTAGCTAAACCAAGCGGCATATTGAGATTCACCAAAACAAAAGCATTCTTGTCCAAAATTCTGAGATAGTTTAAGAAAATATAGTTCAATTACAAGCTCCGAGAACTTTTCAGTGTTTTCAATGATGAAACGCAAGATTCCTTCAGGGACTTGATCAGAAAGGTATAATAAGGATAAGAAAAGAATCCATCAGTGGTATTGTTCACATATGCTACCTAACAACCCCAAGTTTATCACATTTTTTCCAATGCGGAAAAATCCCGCACATTGTAGAGATCATCTTGTTATCAAGTACTATAATAACTTTCTATTAAACCCTGCAATAAGTTTCTTAATACTGACAATTGTTGCCACAACCTTCACCTAGAAAAATTATGATTTTGAAAGTGAGGGAGTAAACAAGTAAGAAATAAGACTCAGTTTATGGAAACAAACACAAAAAAAAAAAAAAAAAAAAAAAAAAAAAAAAAAAAAAAAAAAAAAAAACATAAAAAAAAATAAAAAAAAAAAAAAAAAAAAAAAAAAAAAAAAAAAAAAAAAAAAAAAAAAAAAAAAAAAAAAATCCTGTTTTCATCACCCTACAATTGAAGAATATGAACTTGAAATGAAGAAAGACTCAAATAGGACAGAACAAGGAAATACACGGACAAATTTTGACAATTTTAGGAAGTCAATCTCTATAGTTTGGCAAATATTGATAGAAAGGCAACTTAATCTATCTGTACATTCTTCTTCTCTACCACATACTATGTAGATGATATACATTTTGCTTCAACACACATTATATTTTCTCTGAATATAACAAAAATTTGAAAATCCAAGAATTAGCCATCTGTTGATTTCAGAATAATCATAGAATTTCAAAATCCACTATATAAAATCAATATGAGAGCTCCTTATTTGGAAAATATGATCGATTGAGAAGATACAAGAAGTCATGATTTTTTACTTTGATTCAAACAATTAATTCGAAAAGGGCCAACAACCAAAAAAAGAACCGAAACCTTTTCAAAAGGATGTAATTGTACTCTAGCCTTCCGAATAGACTATTTTTACCCTAACCTTTAAAGACTCGTTGCATTTATACGCACTAGATCAAACTTACACCTTTTTTTTTTTTTTTTTTTTTTTTTTTTTTTTTTTTTTTTTTTTTTTTTTTTTTTTTTTTTTTTTTTTTTTTTTTTTTTGCAATTGATGAAGAGTTATGCTAGATTTAGTTTGAAAGTCAATGGTAGGAGAAAAAAAAAAAGATAGGTACAATAGGTTACTTTTCATTTTAATTATGATGAAATGAAATGGTATAAATTATGAGGAATTATAAATGTTACAATAAAATGGCGATTTTTGGAAGGTCTCATACAACTGAAATTTTCTTGAAAAGCTTTTTCTTTTTTCCCCTTTTATTTTCAGCCATTAGGCCACTTGAAACTGATGGCTGCAGTTTCAGCCTTGCAGAGCAAACATACAAAAGCTTTGGTGATCTAGATAAAATCTAGCAAAAAAGTCAAAGTAGAACACAAAAAAATGACTACAAATTGGCGTCACCAACATGAAGCAAATTCCAGATATGAATGATGAGTCAAGATAGAAAGTGCAACAATTAATGATTTCTGAGAAAATTGAATGAAAAATGCCTTTCTGAATGGTTTGAGTTGGAAGAAAGTCATTTGAAATACAATGCCATGATAAAAATTTGAATATAAATGGCAGCAGACTAATGATAGTGACTTATAGAAAGGCACGGAGGAACGAATTGATTGATGATAAAGATTTTCTCTTTTTTTTTTTTTTAAATTCTAATCTTTCATCCACACAGGTAAAGTTCAAGGATAATATTTTCTTTTTCTCCATATAAGTTGTCTTTCCGTATGTCTGTTCCTTTGTCTGTTGCTGCAAGAGCAGTGCAATATCACTCAAGACCTATGATCTCCACCCAAACTCCCACCAACCCAACTACCTGAGCTGAGCATGCAGCAAAGGTTTTGCATGCATTCTAGTAAAACAGTAGCAAGCGTATAAAGAGATTCAAAAGGAAATACCCAATCAATGCAGTAGAGCTCTTTACTAGCAGAGCATGCTGGCATCAATATCACCAATAGGTATTTAGTCAACCAATAACTTCATTATACTCAGTCAGACAATATAAGATTTACCTGATTGATACAAAGAAAAATGATGGAAATGTAAGTACCTGGTAGGTGAATCTGATGTATCAACGTCATCAACATCAAAAGGACATGAAAAGTCACCATCATCCAAGTCATCCTGGAAAGATAATCTACTAGAACTTCTAGAAAATCCGATTCGTGGTGATCCACTCGAAGATAACAATCCTGAGAAGCGCCCTGAATCATCTTTGGCATCTTTGAGAATCTATAAATAATTAAAAATGTCTTATGAACGAGCATAAAATAAGATGATTGAAGTTTATGAGTACAAAACATCATAAAGCAAGGTGAAAAAGACGATGGCTACCTTATGACCAGAATAATGATTTGTTATGCCAGAGTTTAACTCTCCAGCCCTTAAAGCTTCTAATCTCTTGATTGAATGTATTCCAGATGGAGACTCCTGGGATGAAAGATCATGCCTTGTGCTCCTAGGAGATAATGGTGGAAGTGAACTTTTACTTGGGTCAGAAAAGTTTGGAGAAGTGTATCTAGAACTTCTGCCAGTCATTGGAAGGGGGATAGTAACAGGGGCAGTTTCTGAAGTATTATGAGTCTGCACACGATTAATATTGGGGAAGTATGTCGGGGTGGACGGGGACATAGATGGCGAGAATGGAGGTGACAGCTGATACTCATCATAAACAGTAGCTTTCTGATGAGTTGGTGGTCTAAAGCTCTGAACTCTATAACCATGAGTATCTGCAGGAGGAGATGGAAAATCATATGGCATGGTAGATGCACGATATGCAGGAGGAGATCCACCAAAGGGTTGGTTCACCGTAAAAGGAGCACCTCTGTGGAAGCCACTTGTCCAGCTATGTGGACGTTGGAAAGGAGTAGAATTGGGTGGCCGTAATCCTCTTAACGGAAAGGATGTAGCACGAATTCCTTTCTCTGAAGAAGGAAAAGACCTGAGAGGGTCGGTGGTAGGGCTACCAACATAATCTGTTATGATCTTTGGCGGGAATGTTGCCATAGTCTCAAGGTTAAAATCAGATAGTGATGGACGATAAGTCACCAATATAGAAAGGTGGCCAGGAAGGGCATCTACAGGAACAAAACTGTATTCTTTCATTGTTTCCCCCTCTAACCTAGAAAATGGTTCACAAAGTGAAGAAACCTTATAGATGATATCAAAATTACATGTTTGAGTAGATGAGCTTAGTTGCCGAAAAATCCGATAAGCTGGAAAAAGCCTCATTTGTGAATAAAGAGAACGTAAAAGTATGATTGACTTCTTATATGTCTTCTTATAAGAGGCAGAACTTTCCACAGCTTGGGGAGCCATAACGCGGAGGGTCTTATACTGAACTATCCACCTTTCTATAACTGTTTCAACAGTTTTCCCCTCAGATGAAGAAGTGTACAGATTGTCCACTGATGAAGAATTAGCCCCTCCATGAACAAGTATTATGTCGATTATCATTGGGTCCATTAGATTTCTTTGCCAGAAGTTCAAGTTATCTAAAGGTGGTGGACGATCTCCTAAAACTAAATTGAACCATTTGTCACTCTTTCTAACCCCAGAACTGGATTGACTTTGAAAGTCAAGATTACGATCATGCTGATGAAAAGAAGGAATTCTAGAGTCCAAAATGATGTGCAAGCTCTTCAATAGAAACTGAGAGACAATTTGCTCCAGTTTCCCGGATTCCGTATGAGAATTACTATGCAAGTCCATAGTTCAAATTATATGATCAATCCATACCAAATTCAAATGATGAAAATCAGGTAAACAAAAAGATCAACCCATGGACATATATATGATGGTGTAGTTGCAGAGGCCATGAGAAAGGCAGCCCCTAAAAGTAAGAGCAAAATCAGAGACCCAATAAACAATTCCCAGATCAAGAAATAAAGCAGATCAAAATCGAAAACTTGAAAGACATGAATTAATTTATAAAAGACAAACACCCACATAACAATAATAATAATAATAATAATAATAATAATAATAAAAGAGATCAAGCAACTAAAAACAAAAATTTTCCAAGAAAACTTACAGTGAAAAGGGCGAAAAAAGAAGAGACGATGATGGAAGTGAATTCAAGCAAGGCCAAATAGCGAGAGACGTGAAACGATCAAACACAGCAACAGTGGTTGATCTACCAATTCCAGATTGATTGCGTAAAGCAAAAAGAGAGATTAGAGTCTCTCTGTCTGTTTGATTGGATTAATTAGTTGTAAAGTGAAGGATAGAAACAACAGAATGAAGAGGTTTCCTTCCAGTTTGAGCATCAAATGATAACAGCAAACAACAACTCCTCCACTCTCCCATTGATCTCCTCATACCCAAACTCTCTCTCGCCTATAATTGGATTATTACACTCTTTTTATAAACATTATTTACCCTATTCCTCATAGATAATAGTTTTTTTTTTTTTTTTTTTTAGTTTTTTTCTTTTTTTATTTTGACACTTCATAGATATTCATAATCCATAGATAGGATCTACTTATTAATTTATTATTATCTATATTAATTTGATAGCTTATAAGATGTTAAAATGTTGGTAATGTCAATCGGATACGCGGCGAAGCAACTTTTTTTTTTTTTTTTTTTGACACTTCATAGATATTCATAATCATAGATAGATCTATTATTAATTTATTATTATTATTATTATTATATTAAAGATGTTAAAATGTTTGGTAATCAATGGAACGGCGACATCTTTATCCTTTTTGTTGTTCCCATTTCATTTGTCAAGAGGAGAAATTATTATTTAGTATCTTTATTATGGAAAAATATATTAATTGTTGTCTATATTTTTAAAAATTATTATTATTTTTTTTTAATTTAGAGCCTATTGTCAAAGTGAAATCTCCACAGCCTAGCGAAGCATAGTTAGTCTCAAACATGGGAAAAAAAAGGGAAGGGTTGTAGAAGGTCGATGACCAACTTAAAGTCAATCAAACACACATTATGAATCATTTGATTACATTGGACATAGTTGAGATATGTCCACTTTGGCATGAACTACATCCGCACATGGATCTAATATTAAATGCCCAAGTGTGGGGAAGTATAAACAATATTTCTCAAACAATGGAAGGGTGTGCGTAAAGAAGCTAGTCCCGCCACATTGGAGTCATATGTGGGATTAGATAGAAAAGGGTTGAAATGCTTATTGTCTCGTCTCACAGGATACGGATGACACATTTTGTGCCGGAGGTACAAAATTAAATATTGCTAAAATTATAACTCTATTGAAGATACATTATGTAATCTTATATATAAATTAATATAGAATCCTCCAAATGTGATTTAGAAAATTTTAGAAAATCGTATGAAAAACTGTAAGATTTTCACTATATGATAATTATCTCAAATTTTAAAATTTGTTAATATACTTCTAAAATCACCATTCATCACAATTAAACTTCATAATCTCATCTCAACATCAATACTCAATCATCATCAACATAATCTCATCAAAGATCACTAAAGCTTAAATACTTATATACATTTCAAATTCTCGAAGCATACTTAATATTTATACATGTCATAATATTCGAACCAAAAGAACTGAATGTAATAATTTCTCCAAATAAATAATACATCTCCATTTAAATATATATACATGTCATGGATATTACAACAGAACCAATAAGAATATACAATGATTCTAAAGCTATCAATTGAGATCTTCTGCTTTAAAGCAATCTTCTAATCTCTCATCAGCAACCACCATCTACTACCTGCGCATGATAAAATCAATGCACTAAATAATAATACTTAGTGAGTGGTGCTTTATAACCCCCAAATGGCGTAAGAGGGATTCACACACAAGCATCCAATAAGCGTAATAATATAATTCATTCAAGACAATCCAAGTTATTCAAAAGCATACATCATATTATCTTTTCAAATAATTTTCAGCCAACGAATTTCTCATAATATACCATGAAAATCATAAAAGTGCCATTCATAACCCATAAACATATTTTCTTCATATTTTCAAGAATAACATATATGAATTCATTCCTTATTTAATCATTTTCACATTCTACTCACGTAGCTATACAAGTTCAAGTATTTACATCATAATTCACATGTCTTAGTATTTTCTAAAAACATAAATCTTATTCTTAAATATTTACTAATTCCTTTATACTCAACATGATATGATTCTTTATTCATACTACAAAGGCAATCAACAATCATACAACAATATACTTCTATTTCATATTACTTAAGTACTTAATAGTTAATCAAGTACCATTTATAATTTTTTGATAAACATTAGTTACAATACATCAAGAAATCATAAAAATAAAGGCAATTGTAATTCATTTACTCAATGTAAATATACTTTCACGTAACTATATTATTTCATGTTTTATTTATCAAAAACACATTCTTTGTTTATTTTTATGGTATTTCACATAAGTAAACATAATTCATGAATCAAGACATTTTTTAAACATAATTATTATCCATAAAATATCTTACTTATTTAGATATCTAGAATACTTAGAAGGATCAAATAGTAGACGAATGAAATTATACTTACACATAGGGCTCAAATACCGACTCAAAAGTCTTAAGATAAATATGGAAGCACATTAGCTTAAACATAATAACAATAAGATACCCATATGTCTAGATTCAGAATTATATACATCGGATCTCTGGAATAGATGTACTGAAAAATATGATACGACATGTCACACCCTTATACCACTCATGACACAACCAAGTAAACTAGGGACTTAAAATCATTTCTTCAATCAATTCATTACTCATAGCATAATCAAAATCTCCTAATTAGATTTTATGGATTAAGTCACATATATAATCCGTCATGATTCATACTTTTATTTCTTTCATGAAATTTTCTTACTTTTCAAGTCTCATATCAAAAATCTCATATTAAGTGAAATTCAACATCTTTTATTCATAAACATGATTTGGCATACAAAAAATATTCTATAATTCATTTCTCAAAGTATTTAATCATAAATCTGTTTTCGTACCGCCCCGGAGCGATCCGAAGAACGCCTCTTTTTGTTTTTGATGGAAAATGATCTTATTTTGAACAGTGGTCACAAAACATTTTATTGGATACGATGCCGATAAATTGGTCTTATAAAAGGATACTGATGCCGATAAATTGGGTCTATAAAACTTTTTGGATCGTCCACCCATATTTCGGTATGGGACGTTTCCAATTGTTATATAACAGAACTTCCATTTAAAACCCGAGCTTTATCAACAGGCCGAAACTATTAGAAAACTGGTGAGGAGCAATAATCGCGATTTCTGGGTAAAGGGAATTGGTACGCTGGCCCGTTGGAAGCCACCCGGAAAAACCGGCCTCGTTTTTAATCTATGATTCCTTAATTTATTAGTTAGAAAACCATAATATTTATTTTACTTAACCAACCGAATAAACGGACGAGTTCTTATATAGAAAATTACATTAGAATCGTCCCAAATCAATCGCCAATCATTGCATCTCATAATCACCCAAAATCCAAACCAATAGCAAGTTAAATCAATAAATAAAGACTCCCTTTGCCTTATGTTCAAGGCGAGCTACCAAAAAAGCCGAACTAAAAAACATTCTACCTAATAAAATTTGAACCCAAAAACGAAATACAAAACTCCATGCTAGATCAATTAAATTTCTAAACTTAATTAATACGATCTACTCATTAATTCGGTCATTCTCGGAATTTAAATTGAAAAAATAAACCTATTTTTTGTACAGAACATTTATATTTTTTCGAGAAGACATAAAAAATTGTTTCCGTGGAACCTAGAACAGTCGCCGTCACCAGCTGTTCTTTCTGGAAGAACGGTTGCGTGCATCGAGCTGTCTCGGGTAAAGGAAACATAACTTTGGACGCATGAATGAGTCCCGTCAACGCAATCCTTAGACGGTTACGGATTCTTCGCTGGGTACGCAACTGCTCTGGTCAGAGCTCTTTGTTTAAAATTATTTGTTTTGAAGCCAATTCTTTTTAATTTAAATATTATTTACAGACAACCTTGAAATGATAAAACAAAACCGAACTAGAATACAATTCAATTAAGATTAATAACTACTAAACATAATAAAATAAATAATCAATGCAATAAAAAACCAGAAAACGTGTAAAGGAATTACCTAATCCTCAGATTGATGTATTGTATATGGCTTTAATGCCTTCACAGGAACTGGTAAGGCGCCTAGTAACTTTTTGACCCAAGGATCTGCAAACTGCCCTTTTTTTATCGTTTTGATCTTTTCTCTCTTTTTGATGGTTTTGATTTCACCTAAAATTGACTTATATAATGCAATTGTTCCTTCAAAGAAGTCAAAAGACTTCTGAAGGAAATGTAACAGCGACAATATGTTTTTAGGGTTTCAAAAACGGTTCTCCAAAGTTGTCTCGAAACGTGAGAAAAAGATCTCATTTATATGTAAGTAGGGCAACAGAGTCTGCTGCGTGACGCAGCTACTGCTGGTGACTGACCGGGATAGCTGCGTCGACCAGCTTTTTCGGACCACCATCGCGACGTGCTGCATGTCCTCTCATATTATGACTCATACCAAATCGCAGCTGCGTGACGCAGCTAAGGTCGCCGTCACGCAACTGAGAGCTTGCGTGACGCACTCTTACGCATCCAGACACTTAAAATCGATTTATTACATTCTGGATAAAAAGACTCTAGATGAAATTACCTTTCATTTCACATCTTATATAATCCATTGGATGCAGGCGGGGGGCATACAAGACACGTCGCTAACTAGTTGCCCCCCCTGTTGACCATTTAATTGTGTAAACGATTAATGTTAAGTGGTCCTACAGACGCGCTCTTCAAACTTGGCTGATATGAAGTAATCGCTTGTCTGACAGTCTGGTCTACTGTCCAATAGCCAGTCTGTCGCTTGTTGGCTCCAGGTCGGCTCAATACACACGATTCTAAACTCGTTTGAATTTTTGTTTTGAAGATAATTCTCGAAGCTCGTCTTGATTTCGGCCTTCAAGGATTTGTTTGTGTCCACCCTGAAGGCTCTAGGTGCGGACTACATTCAGTGCTGTTCTATGAGCATCTACGTCATTCGCTGGTCAGTCCATGATGGTTCTTTTGAGACATCTTATCATGTCTGGTCACGAACAAAGCTCAGTCTGATGACTGTGGCTTAGGTCGATACTCTTATGATCATCTTCAAAACGCTCGATCTGATTGGCCTTTTGAATTCACCTCAAAGCTAGCCTGAGGTTGCGTGAAGGATTGTTGATTTGTTGCTGCTGAAACTTTCGTAATCAGCCATCATTAATCCAGAAAAGGATGACTCGATCCGCTTCTAATGCCATCATCAAAATGAATCGAAGAAAAAGATCTAAACAAGCAAGCTCAGTCTGATCGACTTTGCTGTTCCGCTCACTCAGCTCAGTCCTGATCGCTTTAGAGGGTCTTGGTATTGCAGATTGTCCGATCAGGTTGAATACACCATCATAAATCGAGTGAAAAAGGATTGACTCGATCAGCTTCGTAATGCATCATCACTAATCGAGAAAAGGATCCAAACAGCTTCGTAATACATCATCACTGCTCGGTGGGACCAAACGGCTTCTTGAAATCATCACCGGTTGACCTGAAAATATTTTCAAGAGAAAAGAAAGAGCAATTTCTGTGTACAAACAGATCTTGCCTTGGTAGGTCTAAAGAGCAATTTCTGTATACAAATAAATTTCGCTTTGTGGGTCTAGAGAGCAATTTCTGTATACAAACAGATTTCGCTTGGTGGGACCAAATAGCAATTTCTGTATATAAACAGATTTTGATTTGTGGGTCCAAAGAGCAATTTCTGTATACAAACAGATTTTGCCTTGTCCAAAGCTCGGTTTAATCGGCTTTGTTGTTCACCTCCTCAGCTCATCCTCTAGCCAGTTCTAATCGCTTGGAGGTTTGCAAAGCGTCAATTTTTCTGTGTACAAGACAGATCTTGCTTGGTGGGACCAAAACGAAATCTCGTTAAAGCAGATTTTCGCTTTGCCTTGGGTCCAAAGAGTCAATTTCTGTATACAAACGATTCTTTGCTTGTCAGGGACCAATAGAGAAAATTCTCTTGTATATATACACGATTTCGCTTTGTGGGTCCAAAGAGCAATTTCTGTATACAAACAGATTTCGCTTGGTGGGACCAAGAGAAATTTCTGTGATAACAAACAGATTTTCGCTTTGTGGTCCAAAGGCAATTTCTATATTAAAACAGTTCGCTTAGTGGTACCAAATAGCGATCTTCTGTAGTCAATGATTTCGCTTTGGTGTGGCCAAAGAGCAATGATCTGTACTACAACGATCTCGCTTAGTCGGGAGCAAATACATTGTTGTATACAAACAGATCTCGCTTTGTGGGCTCTAAGAGAGTAATTTCTGTAAAAACGATCTCGGCTTAAGTGGACCAAATTATAATTTTTCCTATAACAAAACAGATTTCCGCTTTCGTGGGTCCAAAGAGCAATTTTGTATACAAAGACTTCGCTTAGTGCGGAACAAACTAACGTATTTCTGTATACACGAACAGGATCTCGTCTTTGGGGTCTAAAGAAGCAATCCTTCTGTATTATCACAACAATGTTGCCCTTTTCCAAATGCTCGGTTCTAATCGCTTTGTTGTTCACCCCTCAGCTCAGTTATAAAAATCGTGGCTTTAGAAGGATTTGAAAGAGCAATATTTTGTGTACAAATTAGATCTCACGCGTTGTCTGATCCAACTTCGCAATCACAACGACATTCAGGATTAGTAATTCAAACTAGCTTCCCAATATCACCATCATGTTTGGTGGGACCTAACGGCGCTTCGAGAAACCTATCGGCCGGTTGGCCTGAAAAATTGTTCAGAAGGAAGAGAGTAAATTTTGTGTACAAACAGATCTCGTTTGTCAGACTGTTGGGCATCACAATGCCCCCTGCAATTAATAACCATAAACTCTTGAAAGTCTGAAATTTTGCATAGGGCAAAAGATTTATTTTTGTCCCGAGATTTGGAATGGACGCTGGAACCAAAATTTTACCTCTTAAGCAACACCTTGGAAAATTTTATTTTTCTTTCCATTGCAAAATTTGCAATAGAATATTTTGTTAAATTTTTCTAGCCCTAAATTTAGGTATATCCCTTCTCTGATGCGGTGTTGCAAGAAAAACTTACCTGAAGGGTATTTTGCATGATGTGTTGCCTCCCTGTGTGGCGGTAGATGGAATTATGTGAATGTAAATACGAGCGCATCACTGACTCCAAATTGATTTTTTTTTTCTTTTTGTTTTTTAAGACGTTTGCTTTATTCCGCATAAAGAAACAAAACCGAACAAAACAAAACGAAGGCCATCCCTCCCACTCACTTGCAAGAGTGGTCCACCTTGTTAATGCGGGCATAAATGCCCATCCACATTATTCCAAAACGGACAAAAGACAATAAAACGAAAGCTAATCAAAACCACATAAGCAAAAAGGATTTACATTTTGAAAGAGATAAAATATGCAACTCCCTCATGTATGCATGAACCTATTTAAGCGCTAAGGATTTTATTCATGGTTTTGCTTTTCTTTATTGATCCTGATTTTATTCATGGTTTTTCTTTTCTTTATTGATCCTTCCAAGGAAACCACAGAGAAAATAGCATTTAACCTCCTGATCGCCGTCTAAAAGAATCCAACACTCAGGCAGGACCAATAGCCAAAAACATTCATCTTTCTTTTGAACTCATGTTGATCATGTTTATTTTTACTCGTTGATCATGTTATTTTTTACGTGCGTTGATCGTTGGACTTTAATATCTACACCGAAAAGAGGTAAGAGATTAATTTGAATTTTGCAATCAAGTATGTGAATGCAACATGGCATCTAAAATTTCAATTAGCAACAAAATCTAAAAGTAAAAATCCTTATGCCAAACTTTAAAACAATGAGATAGGCAATATCCCTCCTTGCTTAGAATGGCAAAATAGAAGTACCCCCCTAGGACAAGTTTTAGCACACAGTAAATCGTTTTCTCACCTCAAGTGCATTTTTAGTAACCTAGTTCTATTTCATCATAGTGGTGTATTTTCATGCTCTCACTCTACCTCTGTGTATGCATTTTCTTTTTTTTGGGTGGGAATATTAAGCAAAAGTGGTTGCATTTGATGCTTCCAACTACTTTTCATTAGACGGATTCCAATTATTCCGTCAATCTTGATTTTCATCTCGAATACCTTACCTTTATTGACTTGGTTACTTGTATTATGGCTTTAGTTTCCCTTTTCTTCCTACTTCTTATTCAAGTTAGGATTCATGCTTTTCTTAAGCCAAAATTATGTCTAGATTTTTAATTAGAGATTTACAATTTTGCTAAAGAAAAATTTCATATGTCATATTTCAAACCCTAATACCTACGTTTATAATCAAATCTAAACATATAATCATTGAAATCTCTTAATCATGGTATATTATTCAAGAATTCCATTTCAAAAAGTGAAATATAAGCAGATCAAAATGTAGGGACTGAACATTGAACCAAGGCAAAGAATTTGACCCTTTTTTTTATAAGAGAAAGTAAGACACATAGATACTCTGGACGTGACCAGAATGTCGGTGCCAAACTCCCGAAGTGATTTCCTGGGATGGATCAACTCTGGCTGATAGGTCTGAGTCATGTATGCATGAAGAATGCGGGCACCTAGGATGAGAAATGCAAATCTAATGTGCTAATAACCAGTATGGAAATAAGATCTCGTTTTTGACGATTGGACCTAAAATTCGGCATGAATAACATAGTAATAATTACATAGTAAAATTTACTTTGTTACCTTCAAACACTTCCGTGCATTAATCTTGTGTGGACGTCCTTTTGGATTTACAGTCGGCTATCTTTCTTGAGTCCTAATTTTATGCCTTGGAATGTAAAGAATTTCCAAGTGGGATTTCGGTATTTTTGTGTCCTTCTACTTTTTGCCTTTGGAAACTCAGATGGTTCCCCAAACACGGATCTTATTTAATGATTGACATATATTTTCTTGCAATCTCACGCTTTGCTCTTCAGATAATGCGAGACAATGTGAAATAACAAGGAAAGCGCAACCGCCCTTATAACTTCCTTTTTTCTTGGGTATTCATTACTATAACGTTGCTATCTATGTTACTTCCCCCTAAGAAGATAGAGGTCCACTCTCCAAAAAATCCAAGGTCGATCTCCATACCGAAATTGAGCCCTTTATAAGAGCATGGCTGAAAACGAAAAAGTATCATCGTGAGCATGAAAACTGTCACAGCATACTGAACAGTTATAACAACGCAAGGAAGGAGTTGGGAAATACAGTGCCTTCCAACTTATTCTCTCGCCACACGATAGTACTTTTGGTAGACAATTTCGACAAATCTTGTTGTTCCTAGGATTGGTCAATTCGACAACGCAAGCAGGCGGGTTTTAAGAGTTGGCGAAATAACTCTCGCGAATTGAATTCGACATCCGACAGCAAGACATCTGGACTTGGGTTATTCACTTATGGGGAAGTGACTAGGGCTCTTACAACTAGATGCATTGGGCTTTGGTCGATTGGGCTTACAAAGTAATGGGTTCCGCATAACAGGTATCTGGGCTTTCTACATGGGCAATACCCCTGTGTTTGACGTTACCATTTTAAGGTATAAGGTCTTGCGGTTGGTAAACGATTGCGTAATTCTCGGTGGATGTTGCTAAAATGCAAGGTTTAGGCTTCGGACTCACCTTCGAAGTTTAAGCGAACGTAACTGCTGGATACGATGGATAGAAAGGGTGTAGAAGAATAGACAATTGCCAGTATGGATGCAAGAACCTTAGAAAAGAAAATAATAGGAAGCAATGACAATTACAAGACTGATTAGAATTTTCCGACGGTTTCACCAATTTTATTTCCATTTTAGAAACGTAAGATTTAGAGTCGTTATGTCTTAATTCTCGCAAACCTGACTAGTTTAAAAAATAATCGGGGATTAGTGGTTGCATCCGTCAACGAGAGTCGCCAAGTCCGGTTTTCGGTACCGGCCCGAGGTCATTACAAAACCGCCTCTTTTTTTTGTTGTTGATGGACATGATGTCTTATTTTGAACAATGGTAAAACCATTTTTATTGGACTACGATGCCGATAATATTGGTCTGTATAAAACATTTTGAGTCGCCGCGCCCATTATTTTCGGTAATGGGACCTGTTCCGAATTTTACTAATCAAGATGAACTCCATTTAAACCGAACTTTATTTCATGCCAAACTATTTAGAAAATCTGGTGAGCGCACAATGCAATTTCTGGGTAGGGATTGGGTACTGGCTGGCCCCGTTGAAGCCGATCGCCGGGGAAAAATCGGCTCTTTTAACCTACGATTTTCTAATTTATTTTGTAAGTTAGCAAAAGCCAAATTCATTTCTATTTTATTAAACCCAAACGCCAAAATGAAATCGGACGAGCTTCTTATATGGAAAATTAATTACTCGTCCCAATAAGGTCCACATTGCATCCATAATGCCAAAATCCTATTCCATAACAAGCAGTAAAGTCAGAATGAATAAAAGACCTCGCTTCTTGCTTAATGGTTTCAAGGCGGGCCTCCAAACGAACCTAAAAATACTATTCTATACCGAATAAAAATTTTGGAACCAAAAATCGAAAATCTCAAGAAGTGCATGCATAATCAACACTTTAATATCTACTAGACTTAATTAACATTATCAATCTACTACATAATTGGTCATGCTTCGATTATGGAAAAATTAAATTTTATTTTTGTACAAAATTTATTATTTTTGTTTCGAAAGAATAAAATGTTTCTGGATACCATCCTAGAACAGTCGCTCAACCCTAGAACAGTCGCGTCACGCAGCTGTTCTTTGGAAGAACAGTTGCGTGATGCAGCTGTTCTGGGTAAAGGAACAAAATTTTGGACATGAATAGTTCCGTCACGCATCTTCCAGATCGGTTACGGATCTTCTGGCTGGGTGACGCAACTGCTCTGGTCCGAGCTCTGTTTTAAATTATTTGTTTAGAGCATTTTTTTATTTAAATATATTTTAAGACAACCTTGAATGATAAAAAACGAATAGAATACAATTCAATTAAGATTAAACTACTAAAACAATAATAAAATAAATAATCAATGAATAAAAACACAGAAAGTGTAAAGGAATTACCTAATCCTCAGAAAAAATATGTGAAAAATACGAAAATATAAAAAAAAATACAAAAATGTTTCAGATTGAGAATTGTAAATGGATCAAAATCTCCAGAAGCTTTTTTTTTTTTCAAGGATTGAAGTGTTCCTTTTTTATCTTTTGATTTTTTTCTCTTTTAATGGTTTGATTCACCTAAAATTGATATCTAATGCCAATTTCTCTTCAAATCAACTCATAAGAATTTTTTGGAGAGAAATGTAACAGCACAGTATATTTTTTTAGGGTTTTTGCCGTTTTTGAAGTTTCTCCAAAAGTTTGTTCTTCTCAACGATGAGAAAAAATATCTATTGTATAGTAATGAGCGGACAACAAGAGGCATTAGCTGCGGTGTACGCAGCTCTCGACATCGTGAATGACTCCGATACTGGGTGACTGCGCAGCTCTTCCTTTAGACCACTAGCCAATGGTGTGGCATGTGCATCATTATTGGTTGACTGTCATACAAAATGAGCTGCGGTGAAAATGAGCTAAGCTGGTGCGTCTATGCATACTATGCTGCGTGAGTGCAGAGCTTCTACGCAAGCCAGACCTAAATGATGCTTTTTATTTAATGATCTTTGCTTACGCAACCAGACACTTAAAATCGATTTTATTTAAATCCTTGGATTAAAAGACTTCTAGATAGCATTAACCTTTCATTCCACATCCTCATATCATCGTTGGATCAGGCGGGGGCATAAAGACACGCGTCAACAAAATCATATCTCATTCAAGCCATAAATCATGAGTGTTCTCATAATCATACATATCTCTAATGTAATTCATAACCAAACATTCACATACTTTTTAAGGTTTTACTTGACTCCATTAATCATAATTAACGCACTTAAAATGGCATAGAAAACATAAAGCACATAATCATCAACCATAGGACTTTACTTCTTATAGGTGACTAAAACTCATAATTTCACTCAATTATAATATTATCACATACTAAATTTACTTAAGCTTGTTTAAGAGGCACATTTTATATTTTCACTACTCATAGGACTTTTTGCTGGCTCAAGGTTCAATTTACCCTAAGATTTTGATGATTAAACAAACTAAATAAATTTAATATTCTTGTATGTGCTAAAGTTATTTTATGCAGAATTTGAATGTTAAAGTTATTGAAGAAATCAAGCCCCTACAATCCAAGAATTTTTATTGAAAACCATGAAGACTATTGAAAACCTTTTAGTGGTTAGTACTTTATTAATTCTTAGAAAATATTGTAGGATAGAGAAAAAATTCCATTATAAGCACAAAATATCTTTTATCTCTCTCAAAATTATTTTTGAGATATTCTTAATAAATGCCTTAAAAGGAAAAGCCCAAATCATTTTCTTATATGTTTATCTAAATGGAAAAGATTTTGGAAAAAATATTTCTGATAACTATTAAATGAGTTTTTGTAAAAGTTACCCATGCATTGAATTTTTATTTTTTAAATATCAGAAAGATTCTCTACTCATTAAAGTCCAAATCTCAATATCTTTTATAACTGGATTTTCATCCCTCTTATAAAAAAAATTTTCTCTCTTTCAAAATTGTTGATAAGGGTAAGAGTGAGAGTACATTGTTCAAAGTTTTAGATCTCTCAAAGCTCTCTCTTCAACCCCCTTCATTTCTTTTCATCTATTTTTTTCAAGAGATATTTTTTTAAGACAAAAGAAATCTAGTAATAATACTTTCTGAAGAACAGTTCTGAACTTTCATTTTATTTTCAAAATCTATTTTCTATTCTTCCTGTGCTTATAATTGTGTTTCTCTCTGTCTATATAGATTAATATAATCTAGTGTAGACTAGAGGTCATTTAAATGAAAAAAATTTGTCTAATAACTTAGGCGAAAAGCTATGGTGTGGAAGGTTATCAAGCGACCTTCTCCTTGTGTGAGATTCTAATGTCTTGATCTGAGTTTTCTATTCTTTGCAAAATAGAAAGGGTAAAGGTTGACTAGAATCTTCAGAAATCTAGTGGGATAAAGGTTAGATCTAGGTTGACAGAATCTTCAAGAATGTCTAATGTCTTGATCTGAGTTTTCTATTCTTTGCAAAATAGAAAGGGTAAAGGTTGACTAGAATCTTCAGAAATCTAGTGGGATAAAGGTTAGATCTAGGTATTGATCTATTTCCTTGTAAAGTTTGTTTGTCTCTTATCCTTGAAAAGAGATAACATAATGGAGGATCTTAAGATGAGCCTTGAAGAGTGGATGTAGGCGAGTTAGTGCCGAACCACTATAAATCTCTATGTTTATCTTCTTTTATTTTCTTAAGTGTTGCTTGATTATATTCTGTTTAAACTTATATTAATCATTTCAGAATGCAAAGTTGTTAATGAGTTTCTGTTTCTAAACATGAGTAAGCTTTATCTTTGTGGAACCTTAGAACTCTAGATTTCTGTATTGTGATTTTACCAAGTTCTAACCTTTCCTTTTATATTTAGTAGAAATTACAATCTAAGTTTTAATCAGTTTTCTAATCTTGCATAAGCTTTGCGAAGTATTTCTAAACATAATAACTATTCTTCATAAAGTCTTTCTAATCTTGCAAAAGCCTTGGAAGGAAGTTTCCAAACTTGATAACTGATTCTCATAAACACTTTCTATTTTCGCTGCTATAGAATTCTGATATTGTGTTTTAAAAGTTAAACTTTTTTTAAAAAAGTCAATTCATCCCCCCTCCTCTTGGGTTGTGCCATATGTAACGGGACCCACAATCTGGTATCAGAGCTCGTCTCTTGACTTACCAAAGCTTTACAGCTTAAGAGAAAAGATCCCATGGCAGTCCCACTTCCTCTTACATCTTTAGATGTTCAATCTATTTCTAGACCACCTTTATTCAATGGTTCTAATAACTCTTACTGGAAAGCCAGAATGGAAAACTTTATAAAATTAGTTGATATAAACTGTTGGAGGAACATCATTACTAGTCCTCGTATTCCTATGAAAACTGTTGAAAATGTAAGAGTTCGAAAGAAGAGTATACTGATGCTGATTGGAATGATATTTCTATAAATGCAAAAGCCATCAAATATTCTTCACTATGCATTATATCCAACAAAATACAATAAAATTTCTGGATGTAAGTCTGCAACGGAAGTTTGGGGAAAACTCAAAGTTACCTATGAGGGTATTGACCGAGTTAAGGAATCCAGAATTAATATCCTTTGGAGAGAATATGAAACGTTTAGTATGAAAGAAGGAGAGACTGTAGCTGAACTAAATTCCAGATTCACAAATATAGTGAATTCTTTGGAGAACTCTCAAAAAGGAAATTTCAGAAGATGAGCTTGTTAAGAAAATCCTTAGAATTTTACCCAAAAAATGGGATTCTATAGGAACTGTCATGAGCTACAAGGAGACTCCAGTAACCTATGCTTGTTTGATGGAAGCTCTTGTTTTAGAAGAGATGAAATCTTCTTTGACAGTAGAAGATAAGAAAAAGAAAGGATTTGCTTTGAAAGTAGTTTCTAGTGAAGAATGTTCTTCTGATTTTCACAGTGATGATCTAGCTCTTGTTGCTAGAAAGTTCAAAAAGTTTTATAAGAAAGGTGGAAGGCCACAAAAAGTTTATCAAAAAGAACTTTTCAGGTAAAACTAATAACTTGCCTAAGAAAGAACCTTCCAAAGTGGTTTTTTATGAATGCAACAAACCCGATCATATCAAGCCTAACTGTCCTAAGTTGAAAAAGAAGTCAAAGAAAGAAAAGTTGAAGCAAGCGTTTGTAGCTGCTTGGAGTGACTTAGACGATTCTAATTCTGAAAGTCAAAGTGATAGACGATGTCTCAAATTCTGAAAGTCAAGTGACTCAGGAGGAAAAGTGGCAAATGTTTTGATGGCCATTGACGATTCTGACCAAAGAATCAAGCACCTAACTTTCTACAAACAGATAAATAAAAGTGACAATAGCAGGGTGCAACTATAGCCAAAAATAGAGATTGAAAGAAGTGAAGTATCTCGTGAATTTGGATCCTGAAAGTGACTTCTACGATTAGCTTATAACTAACCTTCTGCACTGAATTGCAGAAGCTTTGCTAAAAAGCATAAAATTCTAAAGCAAAGATTTTAGATAAGTGAAAAGTAGAAAGTTGAAAACTGAATGTAATCATTTAAAAGATGTTTTTTATCAAGAAGTTACATGCAAAAATCTTATTATAGAGATCAAAGATCTTAAAGATCGTAATGAGAATTTTTTTGAAAATCTGAAACACTTTGAAGAAAAATGGAAAAATCTAAATTGTGAAAATGAATCTTTAAAATCTGAGATTAGAATTCTAAAGTCAATTTCAAAATCATTTACAAGTTCTAGCTATGATAGCATTTCAAGTCAGAATCAGTTTTCTGTTAAGAAAAATGCCATTTCTAAGGTTGTGACTTTAGAACATCAGAAACACTTTGAAAAATCTGGCAGTCTTGACAAAAGAAAGATCATACCAAAAAGAATGAAAAAGGATCTATACTTCTTACCACTAACCCCCCAGGACCCAGTACTTCTGCGTGATATTTTCAAGTGTGCCTAAAGAGTAAGATGAAAACAAAAATGTTGTACACGGACAGAGCTTACTCTGGGAATATAACTAGTGATTGAAAGAAATTCCCCAGATTAGAAAAGAAAAATGGAGGTACAGTGAGCTTTGGAGACAAAGTAAAAAGTAAAATTATTGGTATTGGTGTGGTAGGTTCTAATCCTTCAATAGAAGATGTATGCTCAGTGGAAGGATTTCATTATAACTTGTTAAGTGTAAGTCAGATTTGTGATAAAAATAGAAAAGTGATTTTTGAACCCTCTCATTGTGAAGCACAGAACATGCATGATAACAAAACTCTATTTAACAAAACTCTATTTAGTCACGAATTCCAGTGTGAATAAAAATAGCAAACGTGACTCTTGAACACTCCTCATTGTGAAGCACAGAACATTGCATGATAACAAATACTCTATTTTCTGGGAAAAATTTCGAAAAGAATTTACCATCTAATCCGTATGTATCGTTTCTGTGAGTATCATATATAGCATCCATTATTACACTCAATAAGAGCACCCTTAATACTGCTATAAAACGTGTTCTTCGTCCTGACCTCAAGCAAACTTCAATCTAGGACAGATAAACCGTCTCGGCTTAAATTAGCATAAGAAGACTTGGGACATGAACCAAGAAACCCCACGCATCGCTCATCACTTTTCAAACTCAAACATCGCCAGAAATATCCTATATACTTCGTTGCGCAGTCTTTAACAAAATACCACCCAACAATTTCCGACAAAGTACATCAAGAAGAAAAATTGAGCAAAAAAGATTACACATTGTGATGGTCAAGATCAAATTTGGACAAGACACAATAATCTAAAAAAATTACATTGAAACGTCACCTATTCTCAAAAATCTTCTAAAGAGCGCGAGCAACGTGGCTTATCTACTCATCTAATAGACACTTATGCATAAAATAGGATATTCAAAATAAAATAAAAACTACCATGATACACTATTATAATTTGAGACATCATATAACTCAAATATCCTAGATCAAATAATTGAGGAGTATAAACAAAACTAATGCAATATTAGAATCCATTTATTGAAATGATAAATTAACGATACCTAAGAAATATATAACAGACTTAAAGCGGTACATCTCATTAGGTCACACATTCTATAAATAAGAGTGATATGATAGATCACGTCAATTATTAGATTATAGCTTTATTATTCATTAGTTATGTTAACCAAAGAGTAACAAGCAAATGAGGAAACCTAAGGAGCTAATCAACATACAAATATACCGTTCGTAAATCTTAGAAGCTGCAAACCGACACGCAATGAACGGAAGAGAGAATAGACTGAGAAATGATAACCAAAAAATATGTAATTTAATCATTATTTTTAGTATGAAAGAATGCAGAAATTAATATACTTACATAACATTAATCATGCAAAATCTCTATGCATACACCAATACCAATACAAAAAATGGTTAGCAAATTGAATAACGTTATCCATAAATATAAGAACAATTCCTTATCAGGTAATAATCCTGAGATCAGAATTAACCATGGAATGAAAGATGACTAATGCTATACAAAAGTTTACCCAAACTACTATTCTAAAAAAAAAATCGCCATCAATAAACAATCCCCTCAAACAAACCATCACCTCTTGTAAAGAAACATAAAAATAACTTAAATATTACAATCACACACAGCACACACACCCCAATCCCCCAAACAAATAAATCCATCCTCCCCAAAACAACAATTCAACATCAACAATAATTCGAAACCAAAAATCGGTCATTCTAAAATATAAAGAAACACCGAGACATCGCTCAAATGGAACTTCAGTATATTTGGAATCGCGACATATGCGCATAAGCTAAATTAAGTAGCGAATTCTTGCACATAACATACATGCGTCGTCCATCATAAATCAAATCCTTGCGACCAGAATGACCTACAGAGAACGGCCCCTCGCAAATTAGCGACACGACAAAATTTAATAATATTGTGGTCCGCTTAATTTACATCCATCCTTGTTTTTCCTCTCTGAACTTTTGTCGCAAGATTAAGTGTCGGTCACATTATGAAAATGGTCGCAAATCTCCGCAAAAATTCTGAAAGTGATTGGTTTGGTGATCTTCGACAACAAAAGTTATAATATACAATTATTACCACGGGTTATATCTAAATTTATTGTAGTTCAAGGCCAACATAACGCGTATAGTCTAGACAACCGGGACACACCCTCGCCAAACTATCATTTAAGGTTATATGGACACAACACAATCAAATCTAGTCAATTAAATAAAACTTAAAAAACCCAAGAACCTTTCTTTTTCACACCGTTGAGTCAAAATCGATATATTATAATCAACACCTCACAATCAACAAATTCCATTCAAGATCACCAACAGCAATAGGACCAATCGTATAGACACCATGTGAAATTGTAAACGTAGATATCCCATGATCAACAGCCTATAACCAACAGATTACATGAAAAATTATACCCATTATAAGCCTAACAAAAGGCTCCGAAATCAAATCTACGAGGTACAAATCGAGATCCTCATTGTAAATGTAATGTACTATACAAAATATGAAAAAAATTAATGAAAGCTAAAAAGGTCCGAATCAAATCTACGAGGTCGGTCCTCTGCACGATCCAGTGTTATAGCATCGGTAGGAGTATCTGCTCGATGTGTCGTAGTGTCAGCAGGAGTGAGCAATGTATCATCTGCAGTATCGGGATCGAGTGGAGACGATATTGGCTAATGCAGAGCTATAGAAACATGTTTATCTAAAGCAGGCAGAGGATTAAAGGAAGGAGTACCAGCACCATGCTGACTGGACATCCGCATGACATGCGCTCTAAGCTTTGCAAGTTGTCTCTCCTTCTCACCAACACGAGCCCATAATGCACTCATCTCCTCGGCACTGCGGTCGGGCTGTGGTCGTGAGGAGGCTACAGAAGCGTCAGATGCTGAGCCGCAGTAAAACTGTGATGCTTGAGACCCAATGCCATATACTTTCCTCTTCTTCACTCTCTTGGCATAAACATATAAAAATATACCATTTATTATTGTACTAGCTACATAGGATCCGGAAGCCTTGTGGTCGTGAGGAGGCTACAGAAGCGTCCAGATGCGCCTTGTTAGATTCAACCGGCGAGTAAAACTCCTTGATTGCAATTCTAATCCCTTTGTAAGACACGCGAATTATATGCACAATCAACCCTCTTTATATTACATCCATTTACTTTCCTCTTCTATAAAATTCCGCCTACCCAAAACTACACCGGTCAGAACCAACCTCCCTACAATAAACTTAGATAAAACAATTGTTAGATTACATAGATTATCTATTCTAACTATATCTATTTGACCCCAGAGACCTCTACAATCTTAGTATCCCAAGCGCCACTAATTGAAACGAAAGAAAATAAATCCCTTAAATACATCCCCACTCCACAAATAACCTGGAGAGTCTTGAGAGCACTATAGATCATGTTAAAGTCCAAAGAGTTTTACCACATCGACTAATACATACCAACAACAAATTTAATTAATCAATGCAGTTGCAAGCCTTTATTTAATAGCTGAACTTAACAGAGTACAACAGCATTTAAGGGTTAGACTATAATAACCAACTCATGCGCCAATAAATCACGTTTCCAGCATACCTGTCAATTATTTTTCTGTTATTTCTTTTTTTATCATAATTTACAGTAATAATATATACACAATCGAGGGACTGATTTAAGTAGTTCGGCATATAATATATTGCTTTTACCCACTATTCCTTCAATAGTCTTTGAGCCAACCATCTTTTCATTAATTCCAGTTTTTATCCCACTTATGAGTGGCCATCTAATAGGCGTTTATTATTTCCATTCCTTGTATAAAATTCTGCAGTATTCTTCAATGAAAACACGCTGAACTCTATCAATTTTCCATAAGAATTAATCTGTAAACTCTATATTATTGTTTTGTTTCTAACAGTTGGTATCAGAGCCCCAGTTATCTTACCAGCGACCAAACTACACAGAAAGTTTTTTTAATCCAAAACTCCAAATTGGCCAACACTCCATGAAGCCACAATGCACAATCTTTAACCTCGCCCCCCTATTAACCAATAATCTTAACATATGGTCAATAGCAAACATTAAAATACAACATCCTATTTGTGTCTTAGCTCTGCGCAAAGATCAATGTAAGACCAATTTTTAGGAAGCCTTATTGAATTAAAGCCCTTTGAAGGAGCCATTTGTAAACAGAGGATTTCAACACCATTCCTACTACTATAACCAGCAAAACCATCACCATCCATATTCTAAAGCACAAACCTACAATAGAATACCAAAGAACAATAGTAAAGAAATTAGAAAAAATAGCAGAAGATTAATCTAGTAGCCAATCATTCCCAATTATTCCAAATTTCTAAAAAATAGCGATTGTCACGCCTTTACATGTGTTCTTTATAATCACAGAATTAGGAAATAGGCCTTTGTCGCAAAACCCTACAGACAAAGGAGGGCATACGGGAAGCAGGTTTATCTGAGGAAAGATAACCTAAGCAGCAGTGATAGAACACGTCCAAATGCACAAAGTGTTTGAACTTTCTGAAGAATTTGAAGTCATATTGAAAAATCATCGCAGTAGCTAGGATATAGACCATGACTATCAAGAATAAAGATTATGTAAAACAGGAATCCCGATCTGATATTCCATCTTTGATTGTTAATAACATTAAAGATTGCTTCAAGGATGAAAATTTACACTCTTCCAGAGATTTCAGAAAATTGTGGATGGACAATTGTTCTTTAAGCGACATCAATCTTTACCTTCAGAGAGTCAGTTATTGATCCAAGATCTTCCTGAGAGGTTTGAATCCAAGATTTCTTCTCTTGAAGAGTCCAAAGACCTAAGTACGATTTCATTAGGTGAACTAATGAGTGCACTTCAAGCACAAGAGCCAAGAAGGAATATGAGGCAGGAGAGATTCACCGAAGGAGATTTCTCTATGCAAAAGCAAAACTCTGGTAAGGCGAAACATCATCCCAACTAGAAAAATAAGGGCAAGCACGATGGTGGAAATAGCAGTGAAGGTTCAAAGAAATCATTTCCTTCTTGCAAATATTGCAAAAAAACAACACATCTAGAGAAATATTGTTGGCGGAGGCCTGATGCTGTATGTGGCAGTTGTAAGCAGGTTGGGCATGTATCCAAAGTCTGTAAATCCAAAAACAAAGGCTCAAAAGCTTCTCAAGCTCAAATGGCAAACGAAAATAATGCACAGGAGGAGCAACTTTTTGTAGTTTCTTGCTTCTAAATGAATGACTTCTCTGATGCATGGCTTATCGACAACAGCTGCACTCATCACTTGTGCAATGATGCAGAGATGTTCAGGACTCTTGATGATACCTACAAATCCAAAGTAAAGGTGGGAAATGGAGAATTCCTAGAAGTCAAAGGAAGAGGATTTGACTTTCCACTACAATGATGCTCAATCTTGGCTTTTACTCGAAACAACTTTAAGCTCCGCACACTTTACAATCAACATTTGAATGAAATTGCAATTAGTATGCAGCCATGGTTCAGGCACTCATTGTACTGATGAAAACATAACAAATCCCAAACAGTAAAGGTGGGGAAATGGAGAATTTCCTCCTCTAAGAAGTCAAAGATGATGCAGAGATGTTCAGGACTCTTGATGATACCTACAAATCCAAAGTAAAGGTGGGAAATGGAGAATTCCTAGAAGTCAAAGGAAGAGGATCAGTGGATGTCTTAACAAAATCAGGTATCAAAACTATTCTTGATGTTTTGTACATACCTGAAATTAGCCAAAATTTGTTAAGTGTTGGGCAAATGCATGAAAAAAATTATTCACTTCTTTTTAAGGATCACAAATGCATTAGTTTTTATCCTTCTAGAGTTGAATTATTTAGTGTGAACATGAAAAATAGAAGTTTTGTGGTAAATTGGGAGAAAGCATTTGAGCAAGCTTACACAAGTGCTTCACATTCAATTACAAACTTGTGGCATAAAAGGCTTGGACATTTCAATCAAAGAACAATTGCTGAAATGAACAAAAAGGGTCTGGTGGAAGATATGCCTGAAATTTCCTATGATACTCAAGTTTGTGAGATCTGTCAGCAAGGGAAGCAATCAAAGCTACCATTTCAAACAAATTAGAAACTTCAACTCGTCCACACTGATGTGTGTGGTCCAATGACAACCAAGTCCTTGAGTGGTAACAAGTATTTTCTCCTATTTATTGATGACTGCACCAAGATGTGTTGGGCTTATTTCATTAAACTCAAAAGTGAAGTCTTTGATGTTTTTAAACAATTTAAAGCTTTAGTAGAGAATCAATGTAATCTTAAAATTAAAGCGTTAAAATCTGACAATGGTGGAGAATATACTTCTCGCCAGTTTGCTGAATTTTGTAAAAGTGCAGGCATTGAACATCAATTGATTGTACCTTACACTCTGCAACAAAATGGGGTGTCTGAAAGGAAGAATAGGACAGTAATGGAGATGGCCTGGTGCCTTTTAATTGAGAAACAAATGCCAAACCAATTCTGGGCAGAGGCTGTCAATACTTCTGCCTATTTATTAAATAGACTTCCCACAAAAGCTTTGCAAGACAAGACTCCTTATGAAACTTGGTATGACCACAAGCCAACAGTACACCATATCAGAATTTGGGTGTATATGTTATTATCAAGTGTCTGAATCAAAAAGAAGCAAGCTAGACAACAGGGCTGAAAAAGGCATTTTCATGGGCTATGGTTCATCGTGTAAAGGGTACAGAATTTTCTGCTTGAAAATTGAAAAAATAAATTTGAGCAGAGATGTAAAGTTTGATGAGGCTGCTGTTTGGTGTTGGGAGAATCAAAAGGATACTCATGCTAATCTCTTTCCAAAAGAGCAACCTCAACTTGTAGTAGATGATTTGGTGGATGACTTGCCGGTGAGAGGTACAAAGTCCTTAGAGGACGTTTATGAAAGGTGTAGCTTGGTTGTCAATGAACCAACAAGCTACGCTGAAGCAATTAACTGTAGTTAGCACATGATTTGGTGCGAATGACTTCCGGTGAGAGGTACAAAGTCCCTTAGAGGACGTTTATGAAAAGGTGTAGCTTTGGTTGTCAATGACCAACAAAGCTACAGCTACGCTGAAGCACAAGAATTTCAAGCATGGAGGAGAGCTATGCAAGCTGAATTAGAAATGATCAACAAGAATGAGACATGGCAGCTAGTTGATAGGCCAGTAAATCGCAAGGTGATTAGTGTAAAGTGGGTCTTTAAGACCAAATTTAATTCTGATGGTTCAGTTTGTAAGCATAAAGCCAAATTGGTGGTGAAGGGATATGCATAACAATATGGTGTGGATTACCAAAAAACTTTTGCTCTAGTAGCAAGGTATGATACAATCAAACTCCTTCTTGCTTTTGCTGCTCACAATTCATGGCAAATTCACCAACTTGATGTCAAATCAGCATTTCTGAATGGGTTTCTCAATGAAGAGAGATTTTTGTAGAGGAACCTGATGGTTTTTTAATTCCTGGTAAAGAAGATCAAATTTATCTTCTAAAGAAAGCTTTGTATGGCTTAAAACAAGCTCCGAGAGCTTGGTACGAAAGAATGGACAATTATCTCATGCAACTTGGCTTTAGCAGAAGTCAAAGTGAAGCTACCTTGTATGTAAGAAATACAGATGATGAGCTTTTAGTTATTTCAATTTATGTTGATGACATGCTTGTGACAGGTAGCAAACATGAACTCATTCAAAAGTTCAAGGATGAAATGGAGAAAGTCTTTGAGATGACTGTGAAATGGAGAAAGTCTTTGAGATGACTGATCTTGGAATCATTAAATACTTTCTTGGGATGGAGGTGCTGCAAACTAATGATGGTTTTTTTATAAGTCAGCAGAAATACATTTCTAATATTTTATACAGGTTTAAAATGCAAGATTGCAAACCTGTAAGCACTCCAATTTCTACTGGTTTAAAGCTAGGCAAGGATGAAAATGCTGAAAAAGTAGATGCAAGCCTCTATAGAAGTTTAATTGGTAGTCTTCTGTACCTTACAGCTAGCAGACCTGACATTCTAGACATTCTATTTGCTGTAAGTTTGCTCTCTAGGTTCATGCATTCACCTAGGGAAACCCACTTTACAGCTGCAAAAACGGTGTTAAGGTATATAAAAGGAACTAGCACATTTGGGATGTTCTTTGCATCAGTTGCAGGGGAGAGTTTGAAGTTGGTTGGTTACTGCGACAGTGATTGGGGTGGTTGTATTGAAGATTCAAGAAGCACTTTTGGATACTTATTTTCATTGGGCACAAGTTTTTTCAGTTGGACCTCAAAAAAACAAGAAACTACGGCTCAATCAACAACAGAAGCAGAGTACATTGCTGCTGCCTCTACTGTAAACCAGGCTATTTGGCTAAGGAAGATGCTAAAAGATTTGCAGTGTGAGCAGACAGAAGCTACAAAGATCATGTGTGATAATATTTCAGCATTTTCAATCTCCAAAAATCCGGTGTTTCATGGTAAAACTAAGCATATCAAAATTAAGTTTCATTTTATCAGAGAAGTTCAACAATCTAACGAAGTGCTACTTGTATATTGCTCATCTGAAAATCAACTTGCAGACATTTTTACCAAGGCCATTCCTAAGGAGAGATTTAAAGACTTGAGATAAAGAATTAGTGTTTGTCACCGAAATGCCAAGGAGGAGTGTTAGATTTCTGGCATTTCAATTCTAGCATACTGTCAATATTTTTTCGGTTATTTCCTTTTTTTTACAGCATCAAATGATGGAGTTAATGGCTTAAGTTAGTGGCTGTTTTTTAGCTCTTAGTTGCAGATTTTTCTTATTCAGTTTTTATCCACCTTATGAGTGGCATCTAAATAGGAAGTTTGTTATTTCCTTAACTGAGTGGCATCTTAAATACGGAAGTTTGTTTTAATTTTCCCACCAATTCTTGTATAAATTCTGCAGTTTCTTCAATGAAGAACATGCTAGAATTCTATATCAAAATTTCATTAAGATTCAATCTGTAACTCTATTTATTGTTTGTTCAACACACATAAGAGAACGAAAAGTAAATGTAAATATTCTTCATTGTTACTTACATTGATGCCCAACGCACGTCAGTCGACAAACGTATTTCCATCGTGGTCCTTTGTGTGAGTGTAAGCGAACACCTCCATCAGTGTGGGCTCACGACCATATTTTTCAGGCTGTAATGAATTTTTATGCATGATTTATTAATATGGTGTCATTTCATTAAACATCAGTTGTATAACTGTAACTAATTGACTCACTAATAATCGAGATATCTCTATAGTAGATATTGATCCGCTATTTTGTGTCAGGAAGGTCCTGCTCTGTCATCGCCAGTCTCACTATGCCTGTTTCGTGCAAATATCTCACACTTTCTCTTGAATGCAGGATCCTCCCAAGCCTTCTGCCACCTCTCCCATATCTCCTGAGACACGCACTGCTACTTGTTATCGCTTTTTTGCATCCTATAGGTGAAGTCAGTTTTGCATCCTATAGGTGAAGTCAGCATACCGTAGAGCGCACAATTTCTCCCATGCCACTTTTAGCATAGCTATAATAGCCTCTTCCCATTTGAAATGCTTCTGCAAAAATGAAAAATAAAATTACAATAAAGAGTAAGTGAAGGCCTATAAATTATTAATTACATTGAATGAAGATATAATAAGAATATAAGAATCATACCTGAAACTCTTCCCAATAAAAGTCTTTCGCCTCTTGTGGTATGGCATCCTATGTATATCCATCTTTATCGAGATGTAGCTTGATTATCCTCATAATTTGCCTTGATGCTTGAGAGGATGGATATATGCTGAGGAAAAAAACATAAGTGAAATATAATATAAATAGACGAAAGCATCAAAATCTGAACAAAACCAAGTTCAAATTAAAAAGTAAATAAGTACTTACTGTCTCGCTACCAAACTACGCTTGTTACGTGGCTCCGATGAAGCTGCAAAAGAAGTGACAAACGCTATCAATACAGATAAATAATTAATATATAACTGAAATGACAGTAAATGACATTTATGATTACCTGATGTAGTAGGTGACTGTGAAGCTGGTGAGGACTCTGCTAGTCCAGGAAGTAGGGTAGAAGAGGAAGGAATAGAAGGGAGTGATGGCGGCATGGGAGGCTAAGCAGAAGATGAAGACCCAGACGTACCTGAAGAAGAAAGAGGAGGGATAGTCCCTCCTCATCCACGTGTGATGCATCCTCGGCCACGACCTCCATGCGGACCACTGCCGGACGCGTCTGAATCAACCGCCCTCTCTAGCCATTAGTACTACAGATAACAAAACCTACATATGTATGTATACAATTATATGAATTATAAAGAAAGTGAATAACATTAAAATTCTTCATTAATACTATTATATATACATCTATTAATTATTATCCATAATACATAATGCATTAAGTATTTCTGTCTTCATCATCATCCGCTTCCTTTTCTTCCTCTTCTTGATCTTCGCCTTCTGAGGTACCCATGATGATTTGTCGCCTTCTGAGGTACCCATGATGATTTGATCTTCTTCCTCTTCATCATCTGATGCTGCTATTTCAACATAAGTTTTGCTTTCATCATCCAGTCTATCCGTTAAATTTTCAACAACTTGCATTGGTTGCATATCAACCGTAACTTTTTAAAATGGCTCAGATATTATGAGTAAATTAGATTGTTTGGTTTCAACTGCATGAACAACTGCTCTAGGCTTAATTTTACATACTGCCATCCAATCGTAACAATCTCGTTTCAATGATGGATATGGAACATAGTACACCTGCGCAGCTTGCATCGCCAACACAAAAGGTTCATACTTCGTATATCTTCTTCTTTGATTAATAATCTTCTTCTTTGATTAATATCCACAAGATTATACTTAAGATACACCTTCATGCCAACGTTTGGCATAAGATCAAACCATTTAAATTTGAATACGATTGTGCACTTTATTAGTAGGGATGGATATTCTAACTCCAAAACCTCAACCAATTTGCCATAAAAATCATTTGACTCGTCACTGCAGTTGGATCCCTTTATGCAAATACCACTGCTCATTGTCTTTCTGCTTGTCCCATAACCCTCAGTGTGAAACTTGTAACCATTTACAAAGTAGCCAGAGTAGACATTAGCAATCGATAGAGATCCCCTTGCTAGATCAGTAATGAATCTGGTAGCAATATCATTTCCCAAGCTTCAAACCTATGGGAAATAGTAATGACACGAATGAAATTTAAGAATGTACACATATATGTTGTGTAATTAGAAAGTTACTTATATAACATTTGAACCATTCTGCAAATTCAAAGTCCAGTTTTGCATGAACTGCAGTATCAGTCAAATTGGAATTTTGCAGCCGTAAAAGCTTGAGATATTTCCTGTTTATCAATGAACAAAATTATCATAAATATTTAACTAAGCTGTATTAAGTTTAGATTCTCTACAAGATTTATTCTTACTGTACAAATGGTGTAATCTCTTCACAATTCAACAAAATATATGTTTGAGCCACTCGTATCTCTGCATCAGTCAATCGACTTTTTTTTTATTTACCAATCGTGCCTAGGATAGGTGAAAAGTGTTAGATTCCCTTTTAAATCAGATTCTATTCGATCTCCTCCGTCATGATTACATGGCACCCTCCGATGCTTGGTGTAAACATGTGGTTCGAAGTAGTGTGAACAAAAGACCCTCCGATGCTTGGTGTAAACATGTGGTTCGAAGTAGTGTGAACAAAAGGTGGAAGCTTATTGCACCAAATATGCATTGCAAATTGATCCCTCGACCTTTGCCTTATTGCGCATAATATTTTAGATTTTCTGCAGGTGTCTGTAATTGTACAAAGACAATATGTAAATATGAGATGAAATAACATTGTAATGATTAGAATGGGATGTTAGTGATTCACATCTCAAATGGATACATCCATCCATACTGTACCGGTCCTGCTACACAACATTTATTGAGCAACTGAACTGGCAGATGCTCCATAGATTCAAAAAAGCCAGTGGAAAGATTCGCTCCATTTGCATATCACTACTGGGATTTCTCGCTCTAATTGGTCCATATCATCGCATCGGATAACAGTCATCATCAATTCCTTGAAAAAGAGACTCAATCCTATCATTGCTTCTGAAATTTTCCCTGGCAACAATTCCCAAAATGCCACAGGAATCAATCTTTGCATGAAAACATGACAGTCATGGCTTTCCATGCCAAACAATCTGTATTTCCTCATGTCGACAAATCTACCCATATTTGAACAGTATCCATCTAGAAACCTCAATTATCGAACCCACCCAGATAACATTCCAAATGCTGAAAAATCACTGATGGTCCAAAGCAAAGCAGCTGGCATTATGAAATTCTAATTGGCCGAAATATGAAACGTTTCAACCCCATATTCCCATAAATAATTAAGTTCGGCAATCAAAAGTTGCAGAAACACATCAATTTTATATTTTAGATTATTAGAGCCACGTACAATAACACACAAAAATATGTATTCATCTTTCATACACATTGAGGGTGGTAGATTATATGGTGTGACAATGACAGGCCCTGATGAATATTGTTGTCCTGATTGGCTAAACGGCTGAAACCCATCAGTACAAAGCCCCAATCTCACATTTCTGATATCAACAACTAACACAGGATGATTGTTATTAAAGTGTTTCTAGGCTTCAGAGTCTGATGGATGAGTTATTATACCATCCTCATATTCATGCAAACCATGCCATCTCATGTGTTCGGTTGTCGCTTTAGATGCATATCCTTTGCAGGCGAGGAACAAGAGGGTAATAATACATCTTCTTGAAAGTCTTCTCTCTTTGTACTCCACCAGTCCTTTGACCCCACCGTTGACATCTTGGAAGATTACAAAACTTGCATTCTCTTAATTTAGAGTCAACACCCCAGTATATCATACAATTATTTCGACAATAATCAATCTTTTTCACAGGTAGTCCTAATCTCGGAACTGAATTTTTTGTCAGTAAAAATTATCCACCATCGAGTGGCCTTCATGCAACAATTCTTTTGATAACTGCACACAAAATCATTATAACACCTTTCTGAAAAATGGTGCCCGCTTTCATGTGCAGTAATCGAGCCACTACAGATAGAACTGAATGATTCTTGCATGCAGGCCACAGTTCACTGTTAGCTGTACTTAGCATGTCAAACAATTATTGTGCTGCATAGTTTGGCACTTAGCATGTCAAACAATTATTGTGCTGCATAGTTTGGCGATTCCTCCATATTATCCTAATGAAATTCTACTCTATCCGCATTAATTACCATATTATTGCATCGATTACCATACTGAACTTACAAAAGCTTACCTTCTAAATTACAGAAATAGAGTGGCCTGACCCACTGGAAACTCGAGGTTCACCATGATGTATCCATTCGTAATAATTTTCCATGAATCCATTTTTGCATAAATGAAGTTTAATTGTATCGATATCTAAGAAGGCTCTAAGAACGGCTCTATTTTGACACTTCTGGATTACATGGACACCTCAACTTAATACATCCATTACAACTGGTATACCAATGCAAGCTCTAAAAATAATGATTCCCAAATCCTTACCGAGATTCTTTTTCTAATACCCATTGAAATCCGTATCCAGTTCATGTCCAATCTCGCATTAGTCCACAATTTTTTACGTAATTAACAACTGCTATTATAAATTGGCAAAATGTATACTGTAATTGCAAAGGTCCTAAACATCCCTTTAAAACAAAACCAAATAGCAACATGTTCCATTCGACATCTTCTAAGCTTACTAAGGTTATTCAATAATATAAGGGTAACTATAATATATTACTTACTAGTTATCTAGATTTCTAAATTAAAGATTAACTATAATTATATATTAACTTAGTTCATAATTCTATCAGTATAGTGTAATCGATTCCCTCATATCAGTTTTAAAAAAAATTTTCTTACATGCAATTCAGCATAACATAATCAAATCTCAAGTCAAAACACATTTAACATATAACACTTATATATTAATTCCAAAATTCTCCAAAGTCAGAAATGGCCAACTACTCATGCCTCAACTCAAGACCGATCATTATATGTTGATTTTCCATCAAATGAAACATCAAAGATCAACATAAACAATTCAAAAAAAATAAATTTTCAGATACAATTCATCGCAAATGTAAGGTTTTTTAAAAATTGATTAGTATAATTTTGATTACTCTTCAAGATCACACTCATTAATTTTTTTCATTACAAATTACAATTATTCAAATAACTATTAACTATTTCAATACTATTAACTAGTGTTATATTAATGACAATTCATTATTTTTTTTTTACCAATTACAGTTTAAGAAAATGAATACACGAATAATAGAAGTTGAGCTGTATTTAGTTAATTTCAGTTGATCTTTGGATTATTTTGCATTTTTTGCAGTTAAAAATGTTAAATTTTTATTTAGCCCCTTGATGAGATTTCAAACTAAATAAGTAATAAATGTCAACTTTAGAGACCTGAAATTTATCCAATTACAGGTTTGATAAGAATTATAGTAAATAATTATTGTAATTTTAAATGGAATATATATTGGATAATTTAATATCTAATGTAAGCTAATAAGAATAAGTTATTAATTTTATTAACGTGGCGTAAATAGAACTTATTTTATTTATGATGTCGAGGTATAATCAAGGAATGATTTTTTGAGTGCACATGTGAACGTTAGTCTTTGTAAAAGTCAAAATTGCAGCAATATAAATCTTGATGCGCGTTCGTTTTAGAAGTAGAGCTTTTAAGGTGTTTTTAAAGAAAAAAAACTATATTAATTGGATAAAATGTTATTCACTTAAATTTTTTTCTCCAAAAAAAAAATTAAAATATACTTCTAGTTTACAAAAAATTTCGTTCGATTACGGTCGAAAGCCTAATAAGATGGGATCTAAATAATTTCAATTCTAAAAATACTATGATTGAGGTAATTATATTTTTTATCTAAAATATTCATTCTATGTTAAAATAAAAATTTCGTTCATGGTCGGGTTCAAATCTTCCATTTTTTATTATAGTTTTCCTTTTTCTTTTTCATTTTTCCATTTTATCTTTGTCTAGTGCTAGCTAAGCTCATGATTTCACATATACCTTTTTGTATGTTTCTCTACTCACCAGGAATTTGTATAGCAGAAAATAAGAAAGAATGAATCTGCAACACTATTTGTAATCTGCAATTCAGGTGATTGAAAAAAAAAAAAAAAAAAAAAACAAAAAAAAAATGACAATAATAACTCAATAATAACATAACTAGTTCCGTTTTAAAATCCATTTCAATGCTAACTACAATAATAATAGAAAAAAACGATAAATTGATATTCAGTATTGAATAATCGAAATCCACAACAAAAACAAAAAAAACCAAAATAATTGACACGCAACAGGTGTAACCTGACCAGGTGAATCGCGATCAAGGAAGGAAGAAACTGGGGCAAGAGGTGGCTTCAACCGTGACCGGCGCTGCAATTATAAGAGGAAGGCGGCTGGAATATGGTTGCTGCTTAGAGAATAGTGGTAAAGAAAGGTTTGTTGCCTGTGCGCCTCCAAGGCCAACTAAGGGGTTATAAAGCCTATTCTAAATCCGTTTAAAATAATCGGCGTCGCAATCCTTAATTCCTGGCGATGTTTTTTGTTGTCAGACAATTGCGACCGCTGACTGTGCGACTAAAAACAAATCAGTCGCAAAAACATCGTATCGTAAATTTGTCACTAATCCCTCGCGAACCAGCAAACTAAATTTGAGGCTAAATGCTGCGCATAAGATTTTGCGAACAGACTGTGAAAGGTCCGCAATCCAATCGCAAAAATTGTCCGCAGAATATCCGTCCGCAATTGAGTCGCAAAAGTGAAAAATCAAACTGGAGGAGTTATAGCTTTTTCTATTTGTCGACGGATCTGCTAGCTGGTCCGCTCAATCGCAAATTCTATCGCACTTAGTCCCGCAAATCTGTCATTGATATTCAATCTCCCCATCATCGTAATTGGGTCGTATCTAATCGCAATATTTGTGACGATATATCGTCGATTCGAAAAGCCCGCATTTTTTTTGTAGTGAAAGTAACTGTTTGGGCAGAAGCTATAAACACAACATGTTATGACTTTAAAACATGGCTTGGTAAGATTTTAAACTGAAAAAGAGCGTTAATATCGAGCTATTCCATAAGGTAGAAGCCAAGTATTTCGGGTTATTTTCACGAGTTTTGGTACGAATGTTTCATTCTAAGAATAATAAGAAAAAACCTTTGCTTAAAATTTGATGCTAAAATTATTATAAATTTTTCTAGATATTTCAAGTAATATAGTAAAGCAATATATGGTTTAACTAAAAAACTTCTAGTTGTAAAGAATATATCCATGTTATTTTGATGAGTCTGTGATCTACTTTCTAAATTTTTTAGAAAATGATGATGTTGTATATTTTAATGCAAGAAACTAAGAATCGAACAATCAAAAACAACTACAACAGCTAGAAAATGAGCAAAATGTACGGATAATGCGGGTTTGAAACTCAGTAAGATAGACATAAAGATCAACATAACTGAAAGCCAAATGCTACATATCCAGAAAGCGAGAATTCAAACTTACCAAAAAGAGCGACGATTCCACAAAGTATCATCCTCAAGAGGAACCATCAATTGATATCCTTAGAAAGTGATGGAAACTAGAGCTCAACTTAAAGAATAGTATTTTGGTAAATGTTGCTTTCATTTTAGGAATTAAAACTATAAAATGTAGAAGATGCTCAGAAATGATGAATAGTTGGATTCTTTGTATGCAAAAAGAGTTGAAGTTAGTTGTTTAGTTGAAACCAAAGTTTTGTGAAACTTGATTTTCTATGGCCTAAAAACATATGTTATTGGATACAAAATGGGTGTTAGATAATAAGCTTGATGAACATGATAATGTTGTGAGAAACAAATAAAGGTTTTGTTACTCAAGTTATATACCAAGAAGGAGGGCAGAACGATTTTTGGAATGATATCTCTGCTCCTGGTTTCGCTAGACTTGAGGCCATTTAAAGATAATGATTGTGCATTTTGCTTCTTTTAAAAACTCTCATGTTGTACAAAAATCGAGGTAAAAAGTCGGTTTTCTAAATGTATTTTCTATAATGAAGAAGTGTTGGTAGGAACAACTAACTCCAGTTTGAGCTTATGAAATAACAAGCCATGTTGTACAAAATTTACTAAAGCACTTTATGGTATTAGAAACAATCTCCTAGATGCCTTGTATTGAAATTATTAAGTTTTTATTAGAAAGATGATGTTTTCTAAGAAAGGTGGATTAGTACATCTTTTTATTTAAAAAGAAAGCCTCTGATTATCTAATTGTGCAAAATCTATGTTGATGACTATAATCTTTGGTTTCTACTAATGACCTCTTTGTAAGGAATTTCTAAAGATTATGCAGGGTGAGTTTGAAATATGAGTATGATGGTGGAGATAAAATTCTCTGACCTTCAAAATCAAATAATGTGATTAATGGAATAATTCATAAACAAGGCAAGTAAATCTGAGAAATTTTTAAATAGGTTCAAATGAATGAATGCCAAGGTATCGTTAGCAATTAATGAGCCCATCCTCAGAAATTAGAAAAACGAATGAAAAATGGAAAGGCATATGGATATTAGATGTTTAGAAGTATGATGTGTTTCATAAACTATAAATCTAATGGTGTAGCAATACCTGAATTCATTTTAGTGTTTTGTTTATCTGGTGCTAGAGTTCAATCATGTCCAAAGAACTATTTAATTACTGTAAAAAGGAATTCTAAGACATCTTTGTGGAATTTTAAATCTAAGGTCTTGATATATTCAAAGGACGAACCATTTGATCTTGTTGGGTGATATTGATCGATTTTGCAGGAAGTAGAGTAGAATAGAAAGAGCAGTCTGGTTTGAAGTGTCTAGGTACTGCCTTGTATCATGTTTACAAAGAACTAGACTTTGTGCTCTCTCTACTGTTATGAAAGTAGAATGGTACTGAAAGTTGTTTTGCAACTAGTGTTCTGTGGATCAATCCAATAATTGGTCAGACTATGGGTCCAATAGTTTAGAAACAATTCTAATTAAGTGTAGATCAACATAAAGCACTATCATAGTTATCTAAAAATCCCTAGTCCAGCTACTTAGAACAGCTATATAAACTTAAGACTATCACTTGCGATATGTTCAAAAGGGTGATCATAGTTGGTTGATCATCCCTACTAAATAAGCAATTGGTAGATATTTCTTACTTAAACTTTTAAAATGAAAGTTTTTCTGTTATATATTAGATAGAAACTAGGTTATGTTAATTCTAATATTGTGGGTCCCGATTATGTATGCGCGAAACCCAAACAGGATTGAAGTTGGGGTTTTTCTAAAAAGATTTTAACTTTCAAAAAACAAATAATCAAAGTTCCCTGTTGCAGGCGAAAGTAGAAGAGCGCTTTTGTGCAGAGAAGGTCATCAAGTTTAGCAACCACTCACTAAAGCTTGTTTGAATATATATAAAGCCTCTGTGAAAAGTAAGCTATTGCATTTCAGACTATCTTCACAAAGCTTAAGCAAGTTTAGAAAGACTTTGAAGAACAGTTATATGCGAATAGGCAAGCCTTTACAATTAGCTTAAGTAACTTTTATAACAATCTGTGAAGAATAGTTATGGCATTAGTAACTTACTTCTACAAGCTTAAACATATCTTAGAAAGACTCTGTAAGAAAACTATTTGCGATTGAGAACAGCTTCATAAAGCTACTGCTGTTTTTAAAAAAGATTCTTGTGATAAATCATTATTGCATTTTAGAACTGGTTCACAAGTTTAAGAAAAGATTAGAAAAATTTATTATTAATATATGTGATTGATACTAAACTGTCAAAAATGCAGATGATCTTGGATATACACAATAGAGCAAATCCAGAGTTCTGATGTTCCCACTAGAAGATAAGCTATTCACGTTTAAATCAGAAGACTCATTAACAAACTTTGGCATTTCTGAACATAGTTAATGTTTGTGTAATATAGAAAATATAATCAAGGCAACAAACACTCTGATGTTCCACAGAGATAGAAT